>QFDD01008670.1:0-14483 GCA_006871305.1 Vachellia collinsii | reverse complement strand
TTAAAAAAACCACTTGTTTACAAGCCAAGCTTTTAAAACCCACCTAGTTTACAAGCCACTATGGAGAAACCATCTAGTTATTTTCCCCTCACCTACAAGAACAAGAGAATATCATAAGATGTGATTATGTGTATTTTGGTACGGTATTACAAAAATAAGAGGGTATAGATCTCTCCACAATTCTAGTGAGGTGTCTCGGTCATTTCTGTTTTATGTTTTTGTCTTCTTATTCTCCGAATTATAGCATTGATGATATATAATAAAATTATGTATTTTGGCCTACTTATCCTATCGTATATATCATTACTCCTATAGCGAGGAATGGCCCAAAGTAATCTATGGTGATTTTTCAATTATTTTGTATATGAAAAAGTATTAATTAGTCAATGAAATTTCGTATCAATTAGCCACTTCCATTTTGAGGGCATTGGAAATCGGAAAGTAAAATGGAGAAATTGATATATCTTTCTCAAAGTAACATCTGAAATTTGACCTACTTAATTATTATGAAAGGTAATTAAGGTTTTGAGAAACCAATTACATAATTTTTGGATTAATATAAATAAATTTTGGGCCAAAAGTTATTTTAGAAAATTATTTTATCTTTGAAGGAAATATATATAAGAATTACCCAAAATTATGGAAATAATTATTTTACTGAAAAGGGGTCAAATTTAAGAGGAAAAGTTACTTATTTGGGATACTCTATTTTGTGTCAGATAAAAAAAATAAATAAATAAATAAAAAATAAAAATATAATAATATAATAAGCCATCCATGCCACACACGTGGCTGAAAATTTTTGAAAACGTGGCTGAGGTTTGAAATACCCCCCCCCCGGACCATCGTTTTTTTTTCATATTCATTCCTTTCTTCATTTCCATCGGTCCAAACCACGAGCAGAGAAACAGAACGCAGCAGCGAGAGAGAGATGAGGGACCGAGAGCAACGGGGAGGAAGAAGAGGATGAAGGTGGTTCCACCCCATGCATTCACGACTAGGTTTGTATAGGTGCCTAAGTCACTACCTCGCCTTTATTTTCTTGATTTTGGATGTCTTTTGGAAGAAGATGATGAATTGGAAGAGAGATAATTGTAAGAAAGCTTATCTGGACATAAATGGAAGATATTATATAGTGATTTAGTGCCTTCGATGCTGATTATTGTTGCTGCATGTTGATTTTGCTGCTGGGTTCTGTGGAACCGAAAACAGAGACCCTGAGTTTTCATTCAATCAAGTCGATGGTGTTTGGGGTATTGGCAAAGGGGGCCTCGATGAATCTGTGAGCTGCTTAGTGATAAGTGATTATTGTGGCCTTTGGAGGATAAAATCTGTCAAGCTATTTTTTTGGTTTTGGGATTAAAATTCTGGTTGTTATGTGTTAATAAGTGAAGAAATATGCAGATAAGTATTCTGAAGATGGAGTGGAGATTATGAGCAAAAATATATATGTATCAGTGAAGTTTAGAAGGATCAAAAAGGGCTATAAATGAATGATGGTTTAATTCTTGTGGGTGAATGATATATATATATTTATATATATATACGCGTATGTGCATCTGTATAAGTGTGTGTGTTGGATATGGAATCGAGAACAAGCTTGTGATATCATATGAATTCAGGTATTGATTTCACTCCTGTGCGCTGCGCGTGTATCAACTGATTTAATAACTGGTGTTCAAGCCTCACTCGACTTCCTTTGCATGTTGATGGCCAATTTGAAATGAAACTGTTACTACGGGCTTGTTTGGGAAGTAACAAAACCTTGGTTTCACAGAATCCGAAGTAAGTATGTGAGAGAGTTTTGTCTCAGTTTACGTGAAATTAATTTTGGGAATTGATTCCCAACATATCTTGTTGAAACATGTGGGTATACTCCTTGCTCCTGGGGACATTGATTGGAAGCTCTATTTGTGCGTGTGTGTATATACTCTCCCTGATTTTGGGATTTGGAATTTAATGGAATATTGAAGATGACTTTCAAATGGGGAGTTCAAGTCCTCTATGTGTTGGGTTTGGATAAGTGTTATTTTTTTTTCCCAGAATATGTTGGGCTGCTGTTGAAATGTTTTAATAGTGAAAAACTGATCATTATTGCTAATTGGGATTCCTAGATGAATAGCTAGCAGTTCAAGTGTCAAAGTTGACATAGGAATGATTAAAAGATTGAGAAGGTTTTGTTTAAAGAAATTTTGCCACTGATTGGCAAAATTTCAAGGAAATCATATATGAAGTGGACTTATGAAGCTAAAAGTGGATATTGTAATACTCCAGCTTTTGACCAACAGGATTTTTTTAAAAAAAAAAGAAATGGAAAATGAGGTGTCTGATTTACGCATGCCACACGTGCTCGACGGTTTCAGAAGCTTCCTCCAACGCTTACAGATCAGTCTCAACTTCTTCTTTCATTTATTCATTTTTCACTCATTCCTCACTCAGTTATCATGACTGAGAGAGACGAGAGAGCGAGGGGCAGCAAAAGCGAGAGAGAAGGGGAGCCATCGTCGCCGGAATAGTGATCGGAAAGCGCAAGCAACCCAGGATTTCAACCTAGGTAGGCTTTGCTCCTTCTTCTCCGCCACTGAATCCATTTTGGGATGGGTGTTAAAGCTTAGCAAAATCGAGAAATCAGAGGCAATAGGATGAAATTTACTGATTAATCTCGTTGTAGGCATAATATTTGAGCTCTGTGGTTTGAGTGGAATTGTTCATGCTATTCTTTGTCCGAGCTGAAGTTTTAATATTGTGTTCAGTGTGTGCGCGATCTCTGAGCTATGGTTTCATGCCTGCATAATGATCATAGACGAGTTTTGAGTGATTTATTTTAGTATGCATGTCATTCTTTGCTGGGTACCAAGACAAGATGAAAACAGAGCTGCGTTTTTCTTTCTCAAACTTGAATTTTCTGGGTCCGAGAGGAAGAGGAAGTGGGTCTGTGAATGATATATATATAGGTGCAAGTGTTACCCGTGCTGAACATTTGAAAGCTGGAATAAGTCTTGGGAACTCTAAGAAATATATATATATATATAGATATATTTATGCGTGTCAGTATATGTATATATATATATATGTGCGCGCGCGCATGTGAAATCTGGAACAAGAGTTGGAGATTTGGGAAATATAGATATACAAGTTGGAATTGGAATTTTGCTGTTGCATGTCCGTTTTGTAGCTGGGTCAGAAGTACCTAGAAACTTGAAAATTTTGTTAACAACTTTACCCATTCTTGCATTTAAGTTGTGTTTATATTTTATTATGCCTCCTAGCTTGCTATGAGTTAAATATTTATTTTATCTTGAACATGTTGAATAACTCATTGAATTGTTTCATGGCCATGATTGACAATTCTATATTTTAAATGCATGTTCTTGTTATGTATAAGCCTTGGCAATGCTACTAGTTAATTAGTAAATGATGGAAGTATAACTTCATTGCTTGAATGGTAATTGTTTGCTACTGGGATTCTTTGAATCTCATCCATCAATAACTAACTATGATAGGTTACAAGCTTCCAAAGGAAAAATGAATGCAAGAGTCAAAAGGTAAGTAAAATAAGAGATATAATCTTCTATAGTATTATTTTGTTATATAAGTTATTAAATGCACAATAATTATTATGAGTTGTGTATATTCAATATGAGACCTTGGCATGTACATATGATATATATTCATGGATGATAAGTGATTGTATGCCTAAGTATGGCCTTAAGAGTATGATTTTAATATACATGATCATGACCGTCCAGATTGAGCGGTTTTCAAGGTACGATTATTGTTTGATTTGTTAAAGTAGAGTAAATAATCTCTATTGCTCATGAAAATTTTTATGGATGAAGTAGACACATGGGGCTTTCCATTAAATCCTAAATGTGGTTAATTGAAACTCTATAGATTAAGTTATGAATTTTTGAAATTGAGGCACAAAATGTGTTAGTAAATCAAAGGGGGTTTAGTAATTCAATAAACTGTATTAACTGCCATATATTATGGCCAAGATCACATTTTTCTCATGTAAAGGACTACAGAAGCTTTCAAAAGAATTTTAGATCACCCTCATATGAGTTTTCTAGAATTAGTTATGATTTTTTAAAGTTGGACTGAAAATATGAAAATATCAAATGTATAGTAACCCAATAATAAAGATAAAAGTTTTAATTTATGGGATTTAATTATTGATTCGTCTGAACCATAACGTTTCTGAATGCGCGATAGATGGCATAACTGGAGGGTGTTACAGATATGAAGTTTGCTGTCAATGGATATGAATTGGCGTGTCTGTTAACTCTGTGCTTCGAGTTGGTATATTAGATGTTACTGATTTATGAGCATTTATTTGGTTTTTCTTAAAATAAGATTTAAAAGAGAGCATGATTACATAAGAGTTTAAGAAATGGATATTTTATGTATGAGAAGAAGCTGTTATGGAATTATGTGGTTAATTGGAATCATTGATTTCAAATGAGTAATATAATGCATTGTTTGGACAAATCTATTTTAAGTTATGAACCACTAAAGATTGGTTCTTAAAGCTGGAAAATTTGGAGAAGTTGCTTATCAAGTAGCAACGTTTGAGCAATGATTTGTGAATATGTGTTGATCATAATTAGTGAATGGTAATTTTTCTTTAAAGAGGATATAAAGAGCTTTAAATAGAAGTTTGAACCATTGTATTTGGAATTATATGGAATGAGTTATGATTTTTCAAAAATATTTGAAAAATTCAATAATCAAGGAGACGAAGATAAATAATGTAAATGGGTAGAAATAGGATTAGAAGAGAGAGAGGAGATAAATAAAGCTCGATAAATGTATAATTAACGAAATATTATACTTGTATGTTTATAGGATTTGATATCTGCTTGAGCACCCCGGAGAGGACTGGAAAAAGGGATTGCCAAGGAAGATAACAGTAAACAAAAGGAAACAGGTAGAAACCCTTTTTATCCTATTATCATATATTTAATTCTGCATGTTTGTTTGTGCAATATGTGTTATGCGTGCTGAGATATATACGTGGATCGATTCCATAATGGAACGATTGTATGCTCTTAACAGAGTGATACTCGTAAAATAGAGTACGGATACTGCTTTGCAAGATTTGCATAATAGCTGGTTTTGAGAAGGAACTGTTATTCAGATGCTCAATGATTGAGTGGTACCTAGGTAAGGGTATGATTGACTTGCATGTTATGCAATTTGTTATTGTCCATGGCCATGTGATGTGCAAAGCTGTTGAGGGAGATCCTCATGATATGTTTTATTGCTTATAAATGATGTATGAACATGTGGCTTATTTTTGCATGATTATGAATTTTATATATGAATATTTGATAAGTTATGGTTTCTACGGAGATTTTCAAATCTCACCCTCCCTTTCCACAAAATACAGCTAAAGTAGGTAGTTCAAGAAACACGGAAGTCGTGACTAAAGAGGCATATAAGGTGAGAATGAAGAAGAATTAAGAAGACCGAAGAACCCCCATTTACATAGAATTTTGGTTATTAGTGGTTATAGATTTATTTTAATATAAACCTGAATGGGTTAAATACTCATGTATTTATGATTGTATAAATTATGTATATAATAATTGAGCCAAAAGGAAGTTGTGAGCGGAAACATGATGAGCCCATAACCCACAGGTCCCTAGATAAAAACCTGGCTCAATGGATACTTTAAAAGCATCTTTATATAAAAGTTTATTTAAAAAGTTTAATTTTTTTATTTTTAAATCCCAGTCCAACAAATCAAGCTAAAAGGGGTGTGAAAATATACATTGAGGCCTTCACAAATACTCTTATACTATTTATATGATAGAGAGGTAATACTTTTTTATTCTATTTATGTTCAACAACGTGTCAATTAAGATTTTCTCTAATAATTCTTTAGAGAGAAAAAATATTATTTGTTCGAAGAGACCTCTGACCCTCACGATAACTTGGCTCCGCCATTGGATTACACACAGAGCCAATATCCAAGTCATTTTAATAAATAATTTCAAAATTTTATCTCCACAAAATTAACTATAACCATGTAAGAAAATTATCTCTACTTCTATTTGCAGTGCGATCTCTCTCTCTCTCTCTCTATATATATATATATATGCATACAAGTCAAAATTGAGATGTGAATATTTCTCTATTTCTATGTTGAAAGCACAAAAACTCTTATTTGAAATCATATATTTTAATTATAATTGTTTTTCTTGGGACGAGTTGAGTCATTTCATCCAACAATTCCCAGTTGAAATGCACTATCTACATTCATCAACCAATCAGCCAAAAACACATATATACACTTATGTTTTAATGAATGGTAATATGTGCATTTCTTCATAAAAAAATTAGATATATAATTATTTAGTATATATTAATGTCTTATGATAATAAAATGTTACCTCCGACACTTAATATAAGATCTAGTTGGCTAATTTTAGGAGATCAACGATGCTAAATAAATTATTTTAAAATATTTATATTTATCATTTTTTTTAAAACTAATTTACCCAATTTATAATCTAATGAACGATATATATATATAAGTATTTTTGACAGTATGTAATATATAATATAATTAAATAATTTATTTAACTCCTTTAATATTTCTAAATTAATCAACTTGATTTTATATTAAAGTGTGGATGTAGTATAAAGGATGTACAAAATGTCTACACCAATCCTCCACCCATAGTTGTAGTATAAATTCTATTGGAAACCATACTCTGATTTGCATCCTCAAGACACACACACACAAGTTACATTATTCAACAATATTATGCCCACTTCTAAACACTATCTGGGGTTCCTTTATGGAGTGGTGTTTCTTATCACTTCAAGCTTTGCAGAGGATTCTAATTATCAGCCTCACACTTCTAAGTCTGCATTAGTTGATGAAAAATCACATGTGGATGAAATCTCAGGGCCTCTTGATCCACTCTTGGATGGACCTCCAATTTGTGATTCTTCTGTTAAAAGTTCAAGGGCTGAGAAAATAATGCCACCGGAAGTTTTGTTTATCCCTCGACCTCTGCATCCTCCTCGCCCTGCTCCTCCGCCTCCGCCTCCTCCTCCTACTCCACCTCCTATAATTATGTGTTGAAAATTTCAATATCAGAATCATATGTTGAAAATTCACGCACTGGGAAAATGTTATCACCTCCACCTCCTCCAATATGTGATTCATCTATTAAGAAACCACTTAAGGCTCTACTCTTAGCCCCCACCTACAAAAAGAAAATATAAGAGAGTGTAGGATCTCTCTACAATCTGTCTTCAAGTGTTAGGTCATTTCTGCTTTACGTTGGCGATGTTGCAGAGTATGGTTGGCCACATGGTTGCCTTCCATTATTCTTCCAATTATTGCAATGATGATATATAATAAACGGTTAATATAATGTTGGATTTTTATAGTTTGCCCTCATGTTGATTTTGATCCATATTGGCATACAATGAGAAGCACCTTACTGCCTCTAAGTATTTATCTTGACTGCATACCCAGGGTTTGAACACAAGATCACTGATTAATGAAAATCAAATTTAAAAACATGTTGAATGTTGGAGGCACCACACACGTGTGAGCGCATAGACATTCAAATTATTCAAATTTTTCATGTGAATTCTCATACTCTCACCCGCATGCACAAACATGTGCACATGCAAGCACACGCACACATCTATGTAAAAGTGTAACATCTTAATTGTTCTTTCCTAGCATCAATGGAGCTAAATTGGAATTAGGGAGTAATGAGTGGTAATGTGAATGAGGAAATTAGCCTTAAAAGGCTATTAAAGGCTAAGGGAAACTTAATTAGAAAGAAATGGAATGTCAGGAGAATTCTTTTGAACAAAATAGACTTCTGACTGTGTTTAAGGAAAAATAAATGCAGATACCTCTCAACTTTTTCCCCATCCAAGCATTTCTTCATTAAAAATAAGTTAGGCATTATTAATAGATATATATATATATATATATAATATTACATCAATGATTAAATCATGCAAATATTACAGCCATTTAAGAAAAACAGAGGTTACAAAAAATTGAAGAAAACACAGGGGATTTCCAACTTTTCACATAATGCAGCCACCCAAATATAGTGACTGAATAAAACTGCGAACATAGACTTACTTTTTTATCATAATTTTTCTTTACTATCGGTTTTTTGTATAAGAGTCAAATGACTTTTTAAAAAAAATTAAGAAAACTAAATAAATCACTTTAAAGTATTTATGTTTATTATTTTTTTCAAACTAGTTTGTCTAACTTATAAACTAATATATAATATAATGATATACATAAATAAGTACTTTTAACTCATGTATTTAGCTTTCTTAATCTTCCCAAAATAAGTAAAAAAAAAAACCGTTGGAAGAAATCCATTTTGATAATAAAATATAATGGATGCAGGAGATGTCCACATCAAATTGCCTCCCCTGGTTGTACTATAAATTATATTCTAGCTCATAGCCTAGCCTCAAACTCATAAGCCTTCATTTGAAAATTCACAAGCTAAGAAAATAGCACCACATATATGATCACCCAATATTAGACTCATCTACTGAAAATTAACAGCCTAAGAAAATGTCACAAACATTTCCGCCTCCGCCGCTTCCTGTGCCTATGTTTCGTGTAATTCTGTCATCGATTGGAATTCCAATATCAACCTCATATGTTGAAAACTCACTAGCTGAGAAAATAACACCACATGGTCACGTTAATGAGCCAATATTGTACTAATATGTTGAAATTGTAATTCACAATCTGTGATATCCAGGTTTTCGATAACTGGATATAAAGACTAAATGAACAGCTAAAGATTAATTAAAGATTCAGAGGATAAAAGGAAGGGAAATGAAAAGTAAAAATGTCATTCTATTAAATGTAGAAAAAGTAAGGGTAAAATGATCAATTTAAAAAGCAAAGAACTAAAGTGTCATTTTTGAAATTCAAGGATTTAAATGTCATTTTAAAAATGGGATTAAAGTGGAAATTTTGAAATTTGAGAGATCAAATTGCTATTTATGAAATTTAAGGGTATTTTGGTAAATTAAGGAAAAATCAAAGGGTGTTTTAGTCAAAGTTTAACCAAAATATTACAAAATTTTCAGAGTCCTAAAAGATAGAGAAAAATTTATTGATAACTAATTGAGGCCCAGTTTAGGTTAGAATGATGAAAATAACCTTTACAAGAATTTTAAAGGTCATTTAATATTTAGATATTTAATAAATAATTAATTAAATTTAATTATTTAAAATATCTAGAGGCCTTATATATCCAGTTTCAAAATAGGGAAAAATAGCTCAGGAAGTGTAATATTTTATAAAAGTATTCTCAAGTTAAAGTCATAACCAGTTTGTTGGAACGAGAGAAAAGGACTTGAAAAACCTTGAATTAGGGTTTTATTTCAAAAATTAGTTAAAGACAATCTGGGAATTTTTAATGTAACCTTAATGACCCTAAACAAGTCAAGAGGAAAAAAAAATCATAGAAGCATCATATAAATTTGGGGAATTTGTAATGACATTAAACATGGCAAAAAAATTAGGGATTTACCAAAAGGCATTTTCGGTGCCATAAAGTAACCTTATGGAACTTAAAGTTATTTTTTGAAGAAAGTTGTGGGGCCATGAACTTGCCATTTGTAATGTTCATATTTCAAGAGGAAAATAGAGACAAAATATCATAAATAAGTGGTAGAAAATATCAATATAAAATTACTTTATTAGTCCAGACGGGTCCTACACTAATTGCCACTTAATATGAGATATTTTAATACCCCTCTCCACCCATTTTCTGCATCAAAGTTTCGACCAAGAGGAAGGAAAGAATAGAGGAGGTGCTACGGGTTGAAGGAGGAGAGGAGGAAGTGATTTCAAGCTAAAAATTCAAGGTAAGGGTTGATTCTTATATGAAATCTCTTCTACTCGATGAAAGCCTTTCCCCTGAATCTTAGGGATTTATTTTTTAGATTCATGGAGTATTTTTTTCTGTTGTTAAAGTTAGATTTTTGAGAGAGAAAATGAGAATGGGTGGGATTCAAAGACAATAGATGTTAGAAATCAACTATATGCATTATTTGGAACTTAGTGGTAGTTTGTTTGAGTTGATTAGAGCTTGTATGGGATTTTTGGCATAAAGTTACTGTTAATGAACTGCTGGTCGACACTGTTAATGAAAGGGAAGGAATGATTTTGTGTTGTTTAATGATGATAAAATGGCCTAGAAATGTAATTATGCATGTATATGAAGGTAGAAGTTGAAAAATCACATTTTTACCAATTTTTGCAAATATTCAGTCTGCAGGGGAATGGATAGGAGAAGTGTGATTTTGATGTTTCCAATAGATTTATAAGGAAAAATTGTGCAGGGTATAAGTGAAAAAACAATTTTGGAAGCATTAGAATTAATTTTGGCAAAATTAAGGGTTTTAGGGTCTTTAAAAATTCAAGAGGAGTTTGAGAGGTTTTTAAGTGTTTTAATGCATTTTCTATGGCTTATTTTTTTATGCCAAATGCATTATCATATGTTTAAGAGTTTAAGTGGCAAAGGAAAGTTTCCAAAGAGTAAGAGGGAAGCCAACAAAGTTAAGGAACATGCTAAAGAACTAAGGTAGCAACGTTACTAGCTTTACATTAATATTGTCCTTAATAATTGTTTATTATTAGTGTTATGTTGCATGCTAAATATGTGTTATTTGAACATATTATGTTGTGCTTATAATATGCCATTGTTATGTGCGAAGTGTTTTAGAAAAGTAAACATATAATGTTCATGCATGTTTAGCCATATAATAAATGATGATCATGCATATCAATATATATGTTATTGCTTTTGCTTTGGAGATTTCTTTAAAATATCACTCTACCAAAAATAACATTCTCTAGGTCAAAGTTCAACAGAAGACAAGGGCAAGATGGTGGATGCATGAGGATGTATTTTTGACCCTAAGTTGGATTAGGAATATGTTAATTCATATTAGTAGCCTTTGTGTTTAATTTTAGAATAAATGTATACTAAACCTCTACATACTTTGGTATATGGATAACTACATGTAAATATGCTAAGTATGTTGATTATAATTATGGATGCCAATCTAAAGGTTGAGCAAGTTAGGAGTGTCATAGAGGGTCCAATACCCTTGCCAATACCTTAACTTGAGATGACAACAAAATATGTAAAATGAAGTCCAATTGCTTTAAGATTTTTCAGCAGAATAGTTGACAATTGACAAACTTTAAAATGAGCCTAAGTTTTCTAAATTTAGAGTTTTTTGACAAAATTTTATGATCGTACAAAGTTAGGAGAAAATTCTGGAAAATTGAAAAATGACCTAATGAACAGTGTTTATTCATACAATAAACCATATTACTTGATCAATAAATGGACAAATTGATATTTTTTTTCCATGTAGTGAATTTGATAAGCTTCATTTGTATATTTGAATTGCTCAATTTCAATTTTTCTAGAATTAGTTATGAATTATTCAATTTGACTAAAAATATGAAATTTGTCAAGTGAACATTATCGATGAATAGTACTTCTACAAAGTTTTAAAATTTTACTTGGTTAGCTAATTCTATATATTGGAAGGCCTTAAAATGATTCATAATTGGTCTTTAATATAAAATAGAGTAAGCTAAGAAAGGCGTTACATAATCCAATATATACGAATCTGCCAATTCAAATTTCAATTAAAAAAACCACTTATTTACAAGCCAAACATTTAAAACCCACCTAGTTTACAAGCCACCTATAGAAAAACTGTCAAGTTATTTTCCCCTCACCTACAAGAACAAGAATATCATAAGATGTTTTTATGTGTATTTCGGTATTATAAAAATAAGATAGCGTAAGATCTCTCCACAATTTAGTTAAGTGTTTAGTCAATTTTGTTTTACGTTTGTCTTGTTGTTTAGTACGCATGACTGCGTCCCATTCTCTGATATATCACATAGATAATATTAATAAATTGTGTATTTTGGCCTACTTTTCCTATCGTATATATCAGTATTTTTAATTTTATTAGTTATAACATGGAGCAAAAAAGAAAAAATCAATTACCCATCACTTCCATCGATCATGGACTGGGTTACTCCTATGGCTAGGAATGGCTCAAAATAATTTATGGTTATTTCTTTTTCAATGATTTTGTATATGAGAAAGTATTAGTCAATGAAATTTCATATCAATTACATACTTCAATTTTTTGGGCATTGGAAATCAGAAAATAAAATGGAGAAATTGATATATCTGTCTCAAATATATACACATACTATGAATATGATAGTGAGATACTACCGTTTTATTCTATTTATAAATTCTTTATTATTAAATTTTTATGATATATGCATAATAATTTATCCTTAATTTATTATTGTATAGACTTTCCTTGTTCTTAAGAGATATAGCGTGGATTAAGCAGGAAAAAAATTTGACAGTTGCAAAATATTTGAAATTGTTAAATTTTAAGGTAGAATTAATGGAGTTTAATTTTTTTATTAGTTCCGATGAAATGTTAGTTAATGGGGTTAAATTTTTTTTATTTAAGGTAGAGTTAATGGAGTTAAATTAAAGAATAAGGGTGGTTATTGATTTGATCATGGCCTATTATGTGTTTTGAAAGGTTTTTAATTATAACTATGTTTCCCCATTTGACTAACTTATAACTCAACTGCATGCATCTTGTTGATTGGCCTTTGGTTACTTGGACTTCTTGTATCACCCTGTGTTTTAATATTTTGCAAGGGAAATATTTACTTTAAACAAGGACAAAGCTAATACCGAAGCCTTAATATGTAGTGGTAAGCTCTCAAGTGTTTTCATGTGCACAATGATGCATGTTACCAAACTCTTAAAAGGACATTTTATGTTAAGCAAAAGTTTATGTTTGAATTAAACTTTAGTTTAGTCTCTTAAGATTGAAAATGTATTTTTAGTCATTTATTTTTAATTTTCTTTATTTCCTTTAACGGAAGACTTTAATTTAACAAATTTAAATTGTGATTTTGTGATTAAATATTATCAAAATATGCTTAAGTTTTAATTCTTTAATGTAATCAATTTATATTTGAAAAAATATAACTGTGTTTTCTTAGCCTTTAATTGTAGAGTTACAATTTAAATTTGCTAAATTACCATTTTCTATTAAATGAAACTAACAGTATTAAGGTTTAAGGGTGAAAATTATACTTAATATAAACTTATAGGATAAAACGTTAACTTTAGGCATTATGATATTAAGTATATTTTATACTTTGTATTCTTTATGATAATTAACCATTAATTGATGTTTTGAAGTTATGGAAAACTAATTACTTCTAGTGTTACTTTATTTTCCCGTTAAATATGATTGGATGAAATATGAATGATTTGGGTGTTTGTAATTTAATAATATATTACGATGCATATTTTCCGGAGCTGTAATTGCATGAAAAACTTTAGGTTGAGTAGTATGTAGATTCATGGCTTGTGTGTGTGTCTACGTATTATTATAAAGGACATGAATCAATATTGGTCTGATAGCACTTTTTGGTTCGATGTTACTCTAAAAATTTACAGTTGCAGCAATGTTGCTTTGGATTAGCATAGACCTATCATTGACCATTGAATGCATATATGGTGTAATTTAAAATAATCTTCCGGAACAACTTTGTTCTTAAGTAAAAACTTATTGAAGAAATTAGTTCCTTAACTTGTTTGAATTTGCATCATTTAATGGTCAACATTAGGTCTCTATTAATCTAGGCCAATATTGCTAGTATTTTAAATTTCTGAGGTAATATTAAATCCAAAAAAAAAATTATGGCCAGCGTTGTTCCTAAATAAAAACTTTTAGAATAAATTTAGATCAATTATAAATTAGATTGGGTGTGCATAATGTTTTTTTTTTTTCAGATTTGACTTTTTCAATATGATTGGGTTTTTGATTATATATTTTTAAAAGTTATTGTATGGACTCTTGAGTCATTCCAATCAGCAACCCCAATGTCGAAAGGAAATTACAAATGTTGTTTGAAATATAATACTACCTCCGGTGTTTAATGATGATGGAGATCCAAAAGTTGAGATGAATCAAGACTACATGTGAAGATTAATAGTTTTTAAGATTTTTTTTATGTTATATTTATTCATTTGTTTTCTTAGATTTAACATACTTTTTTTACTAAATCCTTTATATATTTATTAAATGCTATGATATTGTAAAAAATCTTTAGAAGATTTATGATATTGTTTTTTTAATATTTTAAGTCATATTAATGTTAGTAAATTTTCTTATTTATAGACCAAATTGTATAAGTTATTTTGGCAGAATGAATGAGAAGATTTTCCTCAATAAATGGCAACTTGTGGTTTGTATTTTGTAACATCCCAAAATTTTATTTATTTGATATAAACTGTAAATTATGTTTTGGGAAGCCAAATACAATATTTTGGATAAGTATGAATAAAGTTTTGGGACAAAGGTTATTTAAGGGAATAATT
>QFDD01008669.1:0-12274 GCA_006871305.1 Vachellia collinsii | reverse complement strand
GAGAGAGAGAGAGAGTTTACCAGGAGGGATAAGAGAGAGAGTAAGAATGGGGATGAAGGGGACGTAATGGGATTCCGCGAAAGTGCTCTGAGGCCTGAAGCAGCATTTGGGAGGAACGATTGGGGAAGACAGTGTAGAAAGGAAGAAACTTGACTTTTGAAGAGTCCCTCCTCGCCTGCGCCATGAAGCTTCCGCGAAACTTCGGGCTGGAATCGGCCATTTACATTTATGACTAATGATCGATGAGTGGAACAGAAAGGGGAAAAAAAAATTATAATTTAATACTGTTGTGTTATTCCTTATTATTCATTGGTCTTCGTATATTCTTTTAAGATTAAAAAATAATAATATTAATATATTTTTGTGTTTTATTTTCTTTATTTTTTTTTTACATTGCATTTGATTAGGCTCTATATAATTTCATTCTTACTAACACATGTTTTCCATCTATTTTAATGAAATTTGATTTTTTTTAAAAAAAAAAAAAGATTTGTATATCTATTTTTTTTTTTTTGATCAAAAAAAAAAGATTTGTATATCTAATTATGTTAATAAAAATTAAAAGAGTTCAAAAAAAAAATTGAAAATTGATATTAAAGTTAATAGTTTCAAAAAGTAGAGGCTCCAAAGCGTGCGCGCCCTCATAGTTGATCAAAAGAAGTGTGGGTGGGTCCACATCACGGTTCGCATCTTGTTCCTCCCAGTGGTAGCGGTGGGACCCACATCTTTGTTTTTTATTCTCTTTTCCTTCCGTATTTGTTTGAATTGATTTAGTGACTTTAAATTTTTTTTTAAAAAATGTTGGCAGGTTAGCCCATCGCGCTTCCTAAATGGACTAGCTTTTGGCCAATCCAACCCACGGGTTGAACCCATATTACCGGCTTTGCCTCTACTCTCATCATCCATAAGTCTAAGTTTCTTCACGGTAACTCCTTTACTTTAAAGTGTTTTCTTATGTGTGTTCAATATTCTAAAATTTGGTTTATACGCATTCAAGTTAAAATGTTTTTTATACCTTAATGTTGGATGCATAAAAAAAATATTTGAAGTTGCTAGATGCATTACAAAAATACTTTAAAGAGTTAGATGCTTAAAAAAAATAATTCAAAGTTCTTGACACACATAAAATATATTTCAAGATGCTGGGTACATGACAAAATCCTAAAAGATCTTCAAGGAATCGATGCACCTTAACCCGTTTTCGGTTACACATACACAAAATGGGTAAATTGAATTTGATTATTACCTTATTTTAAAAAAAAAAAACTTGAGGAGAAGAGGTATTTTGGTTGTAAAACCTCAACGTGTCCATTTGGAATAACGGTAAAAGCTACTTGATTTATAGTCTACAAGGTAAGTACATGAGAGAAGTTTTATTATCTCAGCTTATGTCAACATATTTTTCTAACATCATGGTAAATACGACCAATTTGAATTAGTTGGCTGTAAAAATACCTAATAATTAATTAAAAAGAAAAATACTTAGGTCAAGTTTTTTGTATCTATTATGTGAAGTTCTCCTATTACATATAACTTTGTATCCTATTTTTGAAATACTACTTGCCCCAATCCTTTATATAAATAACAACTATTTAAATCATACAAAAAATTGCCATTAAAATTATTGAATGTGTAAAAGATATAAATTTTTTCTAACAATTTAGTAAAAAGTATCAAATGTGTAAAAGATATAACTTTTTCCTACAATACCTTTATTTATAAAGATGGTGAGTGTGAGAGAAAATGAGTGAGAAAAAGATAGGAGAGAATGAGTGGAGAAAAAAGTAGGGTTATACATGGATCAGTCCAAACCAGATTGACACCCACTCAATGTTTGGTTTGGTAGAGAATTTGAGTTATACAAGACAACTACATGTATAGTTTAGTCCAACACCAACCCGAAGGTGTGCTAGATTGGACAAGTCCATTGAGACTTCCTATACCAATCAACAGACCTCAATGATTTTTTTTATATTTTTCTCCTTTTATAAGAGGCAAAATTTTAATTTAATAATAAAAAATTAATATAAAACAAATTAAAATCATAAAATACACCCAAAATATTAAAATTTTGGTACAAATCAGCTTAAATGATGGTGTTTTGATTTTTTTAAAAAAAGAGTAAAATTCAAATTATTCTTGTGTGAAACGCTGCACTCTCACAATCTCACCTTCTTCTTCAAACGTAGAGAGAGAAAGAAACGTTATAGAGATATGACGTGAAGGGATTGACATTTAATGTTTGTGGAGATATGACGTGAAGGGATTGACATTTAATGCTTCATTTGTCTATTTTCGATGCATTCCCTCCTTTATTTCTTCCCTTTTCTATCTTACAATTTTCTCTCTCTTCCATATAACATAGTATATATACAATAATTACTATACATTCCTAAATAAAATATAATCGTTCAGAAATTTTTCATAACAAATTAGCAATATATATTAAAAGTTTTAATATAAAAATATTAACTAATCCATATCATTCATTTATATTTGAACATTTTGACAATAACATTAATCCTCTTAATACTTTATAGTAATATTTTTCTTTTTTTCTTTTTACATTAATATTATGTTCATCACATGTTTTTATATGGCCGGATTAACCCCGATATGACCCATCAACCCTTGAACCACTGCCTCGTCGGTTCAGTGATCGGTCCGGTTTTTTGAACCTTGGAAAAAACACTTCCACAACAAGAAACTTTAAAATTTCAAAAAAAAAAAAAAAAGTTGTTATGACCATGAGTGTTCAAACATGACTTAGAGGGTTCGTACTTAAAAATAATGAGTAAAGCCTCAACGTTATAAAAGTATGTTTACGTACTACTTTCTCCATGCTTATTCATTAGTCTAAAATTCCTTATTTGTTCTTGTTTTAGCTTGTTTTGTTGAGTACCACCTTGATTTATATACATAATAACATTCGAGTGTGTATGTGTTTTTTTGGTTGCCTACAGTCCACCTCGCTGTGCTGGGCGAATCTCTCAATGGAGATTTCTGTATAAGCTAAAACTCGAACTCGAGACTTCACTTAAACGGAGCCAAATCGCTTACCACATATGTATATCTTCTACTACTCAATATTCTTAATATAAGAGTTATTTGACTTTTATCAAAAATATTAAAAAAGCTAAAAATATTTATATTCATCATTTTTTTCAAACCAAATTGTCTAATTTATTAACTGATATATAATTCAATTATAATATTATATATTCCTTAATATCCTTGACAAAAGTCTACTATCTCTTACATTAAAGATTGAATATATTATTTAAATTAACTTGTGTTCATCAATTTAATGATGTTAACAATGAAAGAAAAACCATTCCAATAATATTTGGTTGGCTGAAAATGTTACTTGAAATGAATCTCAGTCTTGAAGGGAGAGAGATTCCGTGAGTCACCAAAAATGCGTGTGAAGTTGTAAACTAAACTAGCCTTAAAAACATAGTTTTTTCGCCCAATATTTAATGTTAAAGTTATGTAACTAATTTGAGTAATCTAATCAAATTAATTAAATTAGTCATTTATAGTAAATATAAGTTACTTTTCTTAAAATACACTCTTTGGCTACAACTACCTTTAGATGAAAATCACATAATATATGAAATTAAAAGAGATAATTTGGAATAAAAATATTATAAATTTGAGAGATTAAGTAAATCAAGACTCTTGCATTTAGAACCAAATTTAATTATCAATGAATTCTTACGTTAAAAATACGAGGGAGAAATAATTTCCACTGAATACCATCTGAAAAGTTTTTCAATAATAATCATTATGTCAGAGTAATGTTTGGCCTTCCAACTCTTTGAAATTTTTTTTTCCAATATCACCTAATATCATAAAGTATTTTGTGAATAGCAATTAGTACTTAAACTTAAGATAATGGGAAGCAGTGAAAAAATATTTTAAACTAATGAATACAATGAAATTATTACTATCCACAATCTTTAATATAAGTGCTAGTTAACTTTTTTAAATAGTTAAAGAAGTTAATAAACTAATATATTTATTATTAATTTTTTAAAAATAATTAACCATGTTAGTTACGCTATAATAGAAAAAACTACGAGTGTAAAATAGAAGGAGAGAATTATCCTCTCTGCCTTTAATAAAGATTGGACGGTGAATAAATCCTTATCAAAAGCCACATTCAAATGCAGGAAGTGGCTCACAGCCATTGCAACAGTGATGTGGTTAGGTCCTTGAATCCCTTCCACCAATTGCATCAGAACAAAACCGACTATTTTGGAGGCAGAAGAGATATCATATTTAAATGCCCTTATTTATCATTACTAGCTACCTCGAGCCATTAATATTAAAGTCGGTAATTTTTTATTAAAAAAAATTAAAGAAGATAAATATATTATTTTAAAAAATATATGTATCAATAGATTATGGATCAGTAAATAAATTAGTTAGAAAAGTAAATATTTATATTATCAGTAAACATTAATATCATTAATATTTATTTATATGTATCAATAGATTATAAATTAGTAAATAAATTAGTTTGGAAAAATATGATAATATAAATACTTTAAGGACTGGATGTAGTAATTTATTTAATTTTCTTAATCTTTCTCAAAAAAAATTAATTGACTCTTATATCAAAAACTCGAAGTAACATTATTAATATGTAAGTTGGAGGTAGTATAAGGTCATCAAGAACCAAGTTTGTTTGTTTTGATGGGAGGAGATGGAGGGAATGGATCATCTTGTTTGATTTGATTTAAAGTGGAGTAGTGAATGGTATTTTTAATTATCTTTGGTTCGATTGAGGAGGAGAGGGGAGGGGAGGAGTATTAATAAATTGCTATTTCATCCTCACATATTAGTTTATATTTTTAATTATATGTTATATAAATACTAATTAATGTAATAATTTATAATAAAGGTCAAAAAAATATTTATTAAATAAATTTGAAATGCACAAATTCTAACGAACTTTCAAAAAACTGAGAGTATATTCTAATAATTTATCTTTTAACCCTAACTTTTAAATTGTTATTTTGTAATCAACTTTTGTAAAAAATTTGCTAAGAAAGCTTTATACAAAAATTGTTTTGAATGAAAATTTGTAGATTGCTATTTTTGTTTTGAATTTTTTACTATTTTGTTCTGGATTTTTACTATTTTATTCAATTATTATTGATTTTGTTATTTTTAGTATACATGCAAACAACTAAGTATATGAACATCTTAATAATTATTATGGTGAAAAAAAAAAGTCTTGAGCACACACTTCTCAAGAAAATTAAGAAATAGAGGGAAGACATGGTGTAAGGAAAAAATGCTTTGTCAAAAAAATAGCAAGGCAGAAAAAAGATTTGACCAAAAAATAGATAAAAGAAAATGGTACATAGTTAAAATCATATAATTTAAAAATACCAAATAATGCATATAGACTTTATTAGGGATTTAATAAAATTTTAATCATAAATTAGAATTTATATATTTCGATTCGATTTATTCAATATTCTCCCTAAATATAATATTATATTTTAAAAATGGAATGATGTTTTTTAAATTTATAATCATATTTTATTTTAAATTTATTTTACGATGATATAATTTTTAATAATAATAGTATTTTTTTATTAATAATATTTGTTATAAATCAATTTTATAATAATATATTTTTTAATTATAAGAATATAATTTTTAAATGATTAATTTATTATTTATGATAATATATTTCTATTTTAGATTAATTTATAATTATAGGATTTTATAATAACATATTTTAAATAATAATATAAGTTTTTTATTTCTAATTAAATTTATAATAATGTATATTTATTTTTAAGTTTATAATAACAATTTCTCTATGGGCTTTAATGGAATAACATAGAATTTATGTGAGGAAAATTGTCAAAAAAAATTTGGCTTTTCTCCCAAAAAAAACCCCAATTTGGAGAGGACCTGAAATAGTAATATAGGAGAGGAGGGTAGATTTAGACTTTTCTCTCCAAAATTTTAAACCAAATAAAGGAAGAGGAGCATTTTCACTCCCTTCCCCCCCAACCAAACACACCCCAAAAAAGGCGGTTTGCATGCCATTGCATTGGTTTTTTTTTTTTTGGAATAAATCTAAATAACATTACTCAAAGGTAGCTACTATATAGGAGAATCACACTTCTTGACCATTGTCAAATCCATCAAATATAGTTGGAGTTTGATCATAGAGACAAAAGATTCCTCCCAACATATGTGATTTCATTGCTAAATGATCAATCATAATAAGGTTTTCCCTGTAATTATGCCTAACTAACATATACTAGTCCACAATAATGATGAATTTAGCATCTTAAATTATGTCTATATGTGGGTTATCACTCTCACAACCCTGGTTACAAAAATTACTAGCTATAACACAATTCGTGATCATAACAATCTTTCTATAGCCCTTGTTCCAACACAATTGTAAGCCGTTAATGATGGGCACTAATTTTGCAATTGCCAGAGGAATATAGGTTAATATACAATTAAATCCACAAATCCATCACCATTCTTCATCTATTTCTTCATCGGCTACTACTCCCCATATCTGCTTGTGCCATTTACAGTACTGATCAATTGACCTCTAGTTGTATACTCCTACTTGGAATCTGGTGTGTGGGGTTACCCTGCATAGAAAAGTTTGGATAGATTTTATTGTGGTTGAGTAGGTCTTTGTTCCAACAGTCTCTATGGAAGGAATCAAAAGCATCTATTGCATCTTCATTACTCTTCGCACTGAATACTTTGTAAAATCTATAGACTTAGATATACCAATAGACATGGTCGAATAGCGTTTCCCATTAGATTTTCTTAGTCCTTAGTGCACATACTTCATTCTTCAAGTTCCAATGAACCTAGTCAATACCCTACACAGAGAAAAAAGTGTGCACCATGGTTGGGGATAACACATATTTCCATTTGTTAACAGAATTAGTACAATCCCTGAGCCCATCTCTTCGCTGAATGTATGTTTAACTGAATGTATATATGCTTCAATGCTTTAAAGATAAGTGATTTTCTTTTCAATGTTTTTGTAGTTGTTTAAATTTCCTCATTTAATGGTTAAATCTGATTGATTTAATGGTTGCTAATTTTTATTTAATATGTTTTTGTTAGATTGGTTGAAAAGCTAGATGTAGGCACATCATAGAGGTTGATAGGACCTTCCTAAACGGACATGCTTGAGGCATAATGCTTATAGCAACAAAACTTGATGCAGATGATTCTCTATATCCCATAGCAATTGCTATTACACAAAAAGAGAGCACTGGAGGTGGTTTTTCCAATGGTTGGTGAAATTTTTCAACTTGGAAAATGGACAGCATGTGAAAATCATGTCTAATATGAAGGTGATTGTTATTAATTGTAACACTTGTGTTATATATGTTATTTTATGAAATGATTAAATAATTGTTTCTTGTGTTACCTGCCGCCACCTATAATTTATGCAATTTAAACTAGGGTTTAACTGCTGTTATCTCTGATGTTTTACATGAGGCTGAGCATTGGTTATGTGTGAGGCTCATATATGCCAATTAGAGCAAGAGGCGGAGGGGAAACGTGTTCAAACAGAAGTTTTTCTTGTGTGCATGGAGCATATTTGATAAACATGTTAAGGATAACTTTAAAGCACTTAGAGCATTAAAGAAATCAGCAGTAGAATAAGTTATCACATATCCTACGTAGTGTAACATCCTGAGGTATTGCACATATTTAACCGTCTGTAGGCATAGGGTTTTATCCTTTTGGGATCCCATAGTCACTCAAAATGCACCTCGAATGTCAAAGGTCACACTTTGACTATATATATGGCATTCACTTTGAATGATTCTAACAGATGTGGGACTTAAGCGCACCCTACCTACTATGTCTCCCTTCCCCCTTCACCCACTCTGAGGTCCCTCAGGGTGTTAGGTCCTTAGCAGCGCTTGGTGTGACACTCTTCCCACCAACAGAAAGAGCCGTCCTCGACTCTGATACCATATTGTAACTTCCTAAGGCATTGTCCCTGTTTAGCCACTCACAAGCACAAGGTTTTATCCTTTTAGAATCTCATAGTCACTCAAAAGGCGTATTAGATGTCAAAGGTCACACTTTGACTATATATACGGCCTTCACTTTGTACGAGTCTAACTGATGTGGGATTTTAGCGCACTCTACCTACTACATCTTCTTTCCCCCTTCACCCACTCTGGGGTCCCTTGGGGTATTAGGTCTTTAGCAACGCTTAGTGTGATACTAGTGTCACACATAATGCCTGTGGGCGGTTAAACAGGAACAATACTTCAGGATATTATATGTAGTGCTGGGAAAGGGCCTATTTTAGCTCTAGGTGTTCGTTTTGGATTATGGATAATAACATGAGTAAAAGTTTCAATGCTTGGATTGATGAATATAGGTATTTACCTATTATTAGAATGATAGATGGCATTGACTTAAACTGATAAGTAAGTGGGTAGAGAGTGATAAATATGTGACTAGGTGGAGCATAAACTTTAGTCCTAAATGTATAAGCTTATATGAGGTAAATAAGGAATTGTCCATTGGTTGTAGGTATATTTTAATGGTGATGTGGGTATGAGGTTAGTGAAGGGGATGATAGGCACATTGTTTTATTACTAGAAAACAGTGCACTTATAGGGTATGAGACTTGACTAATATTCCATGTCATCATGTAATTTATGTACTATATCATGCAAAAATGAAACCTATTTCTCAAATTTCAATATACTATCACAAAGACACACACAACTAAGTTTCAACCTGTGTGAGAGGAAGAATTTTCTGGTTAGTTGACAAGTTTCAGGGAATGAACCCACCACCACTGTGTAACATGCTTGGTAGATCATAAAAAATGTTTCAACCTGTGAGAGGAACCAATTTCTGGTTAATTGACAAGTTTTAGGGAATTAACCTAGACCCACCACCATTGTGTAACATGCCTAATAAACCATAAAAAAAGAGGTCATGAACAGAAGAGGCATATAGAAGGAAAAACAAGGAAACTACTCTTAACAACAAGGGACACAACATATTGAGGATTTGACCTTTGACTTGCCTCCACCCTTACCTGAGAAGATTAGCAAAAGAAGGTCCATTACAAGATGTTCAGTTTGTCACCAACAGGGCCACAATATGGCGACATGTAAAAATGTGAGTATCTTAAAAATAATGTCACTTTAACTACCTTGTGTGTTAATTTCTTTTTCTTTATCATTGTAGTAGCTAGAATCAAGCCTCCGAAGCCACAAACTACAAGGAGATGAGTCACTTAGTCTCAACAATCTGGATAAATTATTGAAAAATCTCAAACCAATTCTGGACCACATGGTGGGTGTGCTTTCTATAAGACTCGAGTTGAGAGTGAGATGGGAGTTTGAATTGATGAGAACATTGGAAGGATTGTATATAATGTACTAAAAGCACTTATGTGAATTTTACAACTCACATAATATACAATTTCTAATTTTTCTCAATTGTCATTATGCAACCTTGGAGGACTTCAGAAATTTTGATTAATGAGGGGATAAGAGAAGAGTACATACTACAACATGTAGACCCTAAAACCAGATTTCCAATACCGAATGAGAGGACAATGTGGATGACTAGGAGCATGTCTGTAGCTACCAAATCTTATGGGTCTCGGACAATGAAGTATCAAGGAGATTGAGGATCTCCTTCGAACCTACCATTCACTCCTCCAGGACTTGAGTGGAAAGGAAATAAGGCTATGAGTACCTCACAACTTCTAGCTCATAAGGATCATACTTTGCTTCATTCTACTAATTGAAAGAAGTTCAATGCAAGGAGAGGAAGGACATAGTTCAAAACCTCTGATCACAAGTCTGGAGACACAAATATTTTGATTTTGTATTGATAGTAGTGTACTCTTGCTGATTGAAAATGTTAGCCATTGATTATTACTACATTTAGAATGACAGTTTACTCTTATAGTCGATGTTGGCCATATTGTATTTCAATTTTCTGAACAAGATTTAGGATATGCATTTGTAATAGTTTAGCAATTTACTTCAAACTTATTGCAATGGATTTAGGATCTTAAAAATTATACCAACTTCTTGTAATGGTTTTACAGACTTGTAATGGCTTTATGCTTTGATACATTTATCCCTTTATTTAATGGTTGTTCAGCTTTATGCCTTGATGCCTTTATAGTATATTATATCTATACAAGTTGTTCAATCTACATTGTCATCACGACTTCATAATTGCATGTTACATAATTGATCACAACTTCATCTTTGCTTTCAAAACATGTACCTTAATATTAACTAAAAGACCAATGTCGATTTACAAAAAGTAACTCTATGATAATGCCCATTGTTTCAACATTACAATCCTTCAAACTGCAACTTATATTGATCTTTACATAACCCCTTCACTGTTTAAAACATTTTGAAACAAAAAAACACCCAGGTAAGAAGTAGTGCACAAAATGTGAGTCTCATCCTCCTTTCAACCTTCTCATGTCCACGTAGATGGTAGTAATCTCACCTTCAACATCTCCAACTATTCCTTGCTCATCATCATGTCTCCTCTACCTCACATTGCCTTCGTTCAACCTATCTAAAAGGCTAACCAACTAATTGATCAACTCAGTGGCCCTCTCACCCATGTCATCTTCAAGCCATTGAAAATACCCACAGCTCCTTCCTTGTACATTGATCTCATTGTTGTCACAACTATTATAAATCCCATAGAATCTCATATCAAGGGTAGGGGAACGTACCTATTGTAACATCCTGAGGTATTGTCCCTGTTTAGCCGTCCGTAGGCACAGGGTTTTGTCCTTTTAGGATCCCATAGTCACTCAAAAGGCGCCTCGGATGTCAAATGCTATACCTTGAGTGTTACACCAAGCGCTGCTAGGGACCTAACAGCCAGAGGGACCCCGGAGTGGGTGAAGGGGGAAGGGAGACGCAGTAAGCAGGGTGCGCTCAAGTCCCACATCGGATAAACCCGTCCAAAGTGA
This sequence comes from Vachellia collinsii, assembly GCA_006871305.1. Classification (NCBI taxonomy): domain Eukaryota; kingdom Viridiplantae; phylum Streptophyta; class Magnoliopsida; order Fabales; family Fabaceae; genus Vachellia; species Vachellia collinsii. Next base: position 1,266 of record QFDD01008669.1, on the reverse strand, counting down.
AGGCCATATATGTCGTCGGGGCGTGGCCTTTGATATCCGATGCACCTTTTGAGTGACTATGAGATCTCAAAAGGACAAAACCCTGTGCCTACAGGCGACTAAACAGGGACAATACCTCAGGATGTCACAATATTTGTAACATCCCTAGAGCCCTCCCTCGTAGATATTGTCCCTGTTGCAAACAGAGCAGGGTTTTGTTTCCCTGGGTTTCTACAATAACCCAGAAAACGCGTCTACAAGGGGAAGGTATCCACACCCTTATAAGGCGTGCTTCGTTCCCCTTCCCAATCGATGTGGGACTTCACTGATTGATACTCAGGGAACACTGATGGGACAAAAATGACCCTTAATCCTTTATAAATTAGTTATATAACCTCCTATATCTCTACTTTTTATCAAAGGGAATAAAAAACAAAGCCGACAAAAATTCATCTAGTTGATAAAAAGTTAGCTTATACTCCTTCTAGTCTCCATTATAAGCAAATTTAGAAAATTTTTTCAAACAAATTTAATGACTTAACCTCCTCTTAATGATTCTAATAAAATGGTTGGAGGTACCTTATAATAAGATGGGATGGAATGTTTCACAAAAACGTGAATTCAAATACAAATTGCACCATTAATGTGAAGGACTTTATTGATAAGTCATATATTATTAGTACATTTGTAAGCACACCTTCTTTCAAACTTTTAAAATGACAAAAAAAATGAAATAAAAATTTTCCTCTTAAATCATCTAATATTTTACAAAAGAGGGAATATATTTTTGAATCAGCTGAATGTAGGCCAGTTTTCACATGATAAGGATTGCACTTTGCCTATGTTTTAACTTTTATGAGTGTTTAATTTCAGGGGAATTATTATAGAGTTCCAAGCAAGAAAACTAATATCAGTAAGATCCCTAGGGGTTGTTAATAGCAGCTGCTTGATTTGTCAATTGTGCTCTTCGACTTGTCAATGAGACTTTGCTTATATTAATTTTTTGCTTGGGACCATTCAGTAATTCTCTCTTTAATTTCCAATCCTTGGTCATAAGTCCAATAGGTTCATCTACTATTCCAAGCTAATGTTCAAATCTATCAATGTAAAAAAAATTGGTTCCTCATAATTTGGTGAACCAAGATCCAAATCCTCATTGTGAGATATATCTACATTTAGTACCTGACAATATTTTAAGCATAATTACCTTCAATAAGAAGATATCTATGCTTATGCTTGGAAAAAAAAACAAATTATGTACATTCTAGTCCTTCTCTTACATTCTAA
>QFDD01008667.1:0-12656 GCA_006871305.1 Vachellia collinsii | reverse complement strand
TTTACATATTTATTTTAAATGGTACAAAATCTAAAAATTAATCAAAACAATCTAAATCAATGGATCTCAACCGTTCATTTCTGTTTGAATCCCAAGCCAGAATGACGTGGGAGGACCATGTAAGTGGGGGGGAGGATGACGTCTGACTACAAATTTACAAGGGTGAATTGCACGTAAAAGTTCCTAAAAAAACAATACAGCTCAGATTCCAAAAGCTTTTCATTGAAATACTTTCACTATCACTTTTTAACATGTGAGATTTTACTTTTTCTAACGTGAGTATATCAGTATCCATAAAGGTCTGCATATCTAGCAAGTGAAAAATTTTTTGGGTCTCCAGAAATAATTGAACCTCCCATGGGATACATGTGGACGTGGATGGCTCAGTGAACAATCTAAGTCATGCAGCAAGCGGAGAAGCAGCAAGAGATGACCAGTTTTCAGAAGAGTCTGAGGTTTCAACCAACCACTGGGACTGACTTCAAGCTATCAACACATGCTTACTCAATCATCACTACATGGGTCTCAAAAAGATTCAGATTGATACATATTCACTTGAGGACTTTCACCTCCTTTACGTACATTGTGGATTATTACACCTTCTTTGAGAAGAGGTTTGTGCAGTTAGATCTTTAATTGCTTCTAGCAGATTGGGAGGAGGTCCAGCTGTCTAGGTTATCCATGGCCACACAGGGAGACACTCTTGTGTGCAGATGAGCTGGCCAAAAATGGCCATGGGACAGATACTGATGTGTTGTACCAGTTGAACCCACCAAGTTTTTGTCTAATATCATTTGTCTAACGATCTAATGGGCAGCCAAGAGGACTTATGTCTGAGATTATCTTCTTGACAAAGACTGTTTGTTATCTCAAGTTTAACTTGCCTTGTTATTAAAAACCTAATTTTTAGAGTACAAGGCATCGTAAGTATTTTTTTTAGTGATACTTAATACGTTAAAGTAATTTTTACTCATGTTAATTAAAATTTTGAAAACTCATATTCATCTAAATCGAGATAATTTTTTTTTTACTTACTTATCTCGTAAATTATAAATCAAATTGAAAAAGTAGATTCCAACGCTAATTCAAACATACCCTTTATGCATCCATTATTTTTGAATACTTTTTTAGGAGTGTTGAAAATTCTAGGTTTAAGATGGTTGTTACTATTGGGAAAAAAGAGACCTCACCAGTAAAAATATTTCAGATGGGGAGTTGTATTGAAAGAATACTTATAGCGCCTTAGGTGCTGTTAAAGGATCAAAGTACCAAAAATAAAGAGACAAAAACATCCTTGCATAATCTCTGACACGGGTCAATCAATTGTAACTATCAAAATCTCAATTATAAAAGTTGAATACAGCTATAAAAATCAGATGATTAACTGTAAGTTATAAAATTTTTATAAATTTTAAAAATTTGGTAGTAAGAAACTAAAAGGGCTCTTGTGTATTAGGAAAACATTTCTTTCGTATAGGAGTTGTTGTTGGTCTCCAAAAGATTTTGTTCCATCACTGTCGCCCTGAAAATGTTAGAAAAAAGAGGAGAAAATGACTTTAACCACTGCAAAATTAATGTTAATTATTAATATTTTTAACAAGTCATGAGCAACATTACTTTTACTTTAACACTTTGAGCATGATATTGATCAAGCAAAAAAAATATGAATATCCACGCTTCCATGTGGAAACTTTTATAATAAAATTGGATTTTAAAACTATTAAAAAGATCCTCTTTTCGGTTTTGAATATAATACCGCCATATTAAAAACAAGACCTTATATTTATGACACGAGGGAACATCAAGTCCAAATTGTTATAGCATTTGTTTGGACAGTTTTTCGTTAAGCAATGATTGAAAATAAAATTTAGGTCATCAACAATAGGAAGATGAATAAAAGAGTGAATGAATCTAGTGTAAGACAAAAAAGGAAAAAAAACCCAATTTTATTGATGAACTTGTATGAGTGCAGGAAAATCTGGAAAGATCAAAGAGTTAGGAAGTTTTTAGAGGAGTGCTATTTGTTTTAGAATGTGTATTACATCCTGCTGAATCCAGATAAATAGGTCGTCTACTCCAAGGTTGTCCGTCTACCCATCTCCTGAAATGCAAGAATTAATCGCTAGAATCTTGGATCTAATGGTCCGTTTGGTTCAATTACATGTAATTTTGATACATTCAATTGATTACATTTTTTGGTATATAGTAATGCAATTGAATGTAATCCTGATTACAATGGATTACATCAAATCAGGTAATCCCCATTACATAGATTTGACTATGTAATCCAGATTACTGATTGTATGAATTAACATATGGGTACTTATCTATTTCATAAATCAGTATTTAGACATTTATATCCTTCATTTGTAGTCTTCATGGAATTAAAAAATTTATCTCAATTTTTTTTTATTTTTTATAGATAAAATATGAATTTCATTTCATGATTCCTTGATAACATACCAAACAAATGATATGTAATCATTATTTCATTACATTATATTCCCACCCATTATATTCTATTGCATTCCCATGAAATCCGTGAACCAAACGGGCTATAACCGTCTGCTCCCACATGTCACCTTAGGCATCTTTCCGTTGAACCTTCTGCAGCCTCTTCTTCACATATGGGCCTGTTAACTGGGCTTCGACCTTCTCTGGCCCAATGCCGCTTTTTGGGCATACAACATTAATTAAAGGGCGGGGAAAACAAAAGAAGCAAGTAAGGACGCACTCCTCCAAGATGCCGAGAAAGTCGTTTAGTCTTGTTATGAGCTTGATGTACGAAGTGAATCCGCCATTCGTGTGTGTGTGTGTGTGTCCATCACAAAAAATTTGCAAAACTTGTAATCTATACCTTAATAGGCCCAGGAAGTTTTGGGCCTAACCGAATGTCATTACATTGAATCGGATATACGAAAAGCCCATGAACAGTTTATGAAGCCAACAACTTGCTATTATTAAATAAGTATTTCTATAAACACTCTCTGAATATGAGGTAATATCATATAACTAGTGAGTCATGTGACCCAATTCATCTAAACTTTTTTACACCAAAAAAATTTGTTGTTATTCTTAGCAATCAACACTGTTTTGATTTAACGTAAAGGATTGATTCTTTACAATACAATAAATTGATGTTTGAATTTTAACATGAAAAATGTAACGGGAAAAATATTTATCATTTGATGCCCGAAGCATTTTGAATATGATTATGATTGTTTCGAATAGGAGAATATATACATCTACTAAAAAAAAATTATGATACTCAATTAGCTTCTATTGTATACTTTAATGAAATGAGCTAATCCCTTGGCTAAACCAAATTCCAATACCTGCTTTTAGCAGTGCTAACAATGACACTAAATTTAGGGGAAATAGTATTTGACAACCTAGCTTCCTGCTGATTAATTAATATTGGTGAGACAAGTTTCTTCACTCGCAAAACTTGTGAATAAAACCTGCGATTTCACAAATTAGAGTAACCTGCTGCAAAAATATGAGATACTAAAAGGTTGCATGATTTGAGTCGCAGTTTTAACAACATTGTTTGCTGTCATGCGTCTCCATATATTTCCTTTGCCAATCATCACCATTAAGTTTTTCTACAGTAGGAGTGAAAACTCTAGCTTCAAACTTAGATATCTGTACACTTGTTGGATCGATCTTGTTCCATTTTCTTTGGTCCCTATTCAAATTGGAGTGTGAGAGAGACAGGGAGATATATAGAGAGGGGGGTTGGATTGTATCAGTACTGTAACCATATGTATGGATAGAGGGAAAAGTAAGAGGAAAATAGGGAGAAGAGAATATTAATTAAGAGTGAAAAATCCTAAAAAATAGTAAAATTTTTGCTATTTTCCCCCTCCTGCTATTCATTTATCCCTAGTTTCCTCCCCATCCAAGAACATAAGGTAAATACATATATATATATATATCAGCAATAACGATAAGTGCAGGCAAAGATTCTTGAAGCTTATTGCACAAAACGGGCGCGCACACACACACACACGTAACTCTTAATTCAATTAGTTGCTTCTCCATGATACCAGTTCATAATCTACGCGTAATGGGAAGAGCAAGTTGCATGCAAATGCAATATGATCTAATCAGACAAAGATAAACTGAAACCTTAATTATTTGACACAATAAAATATTAATTTAGTCTGTGTGTGTGTGTACACAACACACACAGAGAGACAGAAAACCATGTATATGTGGAGTGTACAAGCATTTCAAATTAACACTGTATAATATATCAGTAGCGGTAACAATTAGATTCTAGAAGCTTGCACAAAATTCAACACACACATACACATAACTCTAATCAATCAATTTCCTCTTTACATGCAATAATACCAGCTCATAATCTCCTCGCTCCCCCTCCCTCTGTCGCTCGCTCGCTCTATCTATATATATAATGTCCGGTAATTTCAAAGGAAATTAGGAATAAAAATTGCAAGTGTTTTTTCATGTTTGTTTGTTGTTTAGGTAATGAGTAATGTGCGCAATTTCATGACATATATTCTTGTTTATCAAATGTAGTTATATGCTCTCATATTACTTTATACTATTATCCCACTAGGTTGGATCGGTTACATAGATCATGCAATGTCATTATGCTCTATCATATATCAGATATCTGGATATATTATTGATCAAATGATTTATTTATAACCTTATTGAATGTACGATTCGGTTTTTCTCTACCTCTTTTCATAAAATTCTATACTGTTTAATTAGTACTTCTCACCAATGCCTCTAGTGACCTTATCTGAATATATCCAAACAACCTTAAATAATTTTCCACTATTTTCTATTCAATAAATATCACTCCAACTCTCACTGCACACATACTATAGAAAGCAAAATGAATGAACGAATTATTTGGGATGGTCTGGTCCATTTCATTATTTGGGTCCAGATCAGCAGCAAGAGAGGACCCCATAACTCGAGCAAAACTCATGTCTGCTGTTGGCTTCGCATGTTGAACATGTGTTCAACAACGTTGTTCCACATTGCTGCCACAAGTATTATTATATATTCCTATGAGGTGGATCATCATTATTATGACAATCCCCAAAAGCCTCACTTTAAGGTTACCGATCAAAGTCAAGAACATTATATATAATGCTGGAATTCCTTCAGCGATGTAATGTCGAAAATGGTTTGTGAAGCACGACGACTGGGCTAGCTTAGATCTGTGGGGTTATCTAGTTCTTTTGGATCCTTTGTAAGAAGAAGAAGATTCACAGGTTAGGCCATGCTTGTTGTTCAAGAACGCTAACAAATGTACTTAAAAATTGTTGTTAACAAAGTTTTCACATCCATGGTGGATCTGAATTAGCTGAGACCTTCTCTTAACAATTGGAGTAAATTTTATTTGTTTTCTAGGTAAGCATTCTAAATCTTGGATTTTGAAAAGATCAGATATTGATCGATTTAGAAAATCTTGTCAACGGGAAATTAATTTGAAGTAGAAGATGATGCGAGACAAACGGAAAATTAATGATGCCGGCTACTCCAAGGATATCAAAAAGTCAAATTATGAAGCCTCCTTTTTTTGTTTTTTTTTAATTCACCAAGGGGCTTTAACGTGTCTCATCATTCATCATAATCATTTGCTTCAGGAACACACACACACACAATATATATATATATATATATATAAATTACGCAGGACATCACTATGGAAACTTGATCTTCCTGGGGCATCAAATAAAATTAAACCTTGTGTAATACTGTTTTTTATATAAGAGTTGTCTTCCTATTAAAAACTATCTTATTCAAAATACTATAGGAAATTAAACGATGACATCTCTCTTAATGAGAATTTATAATACCGTGTAGTCCTATTATTTAGCTTAAGAATGAATAAGAAATGGGAATTAGAGGTGACAAAGCATGCCAACCAACTTAGCACACATCAAAACGGCTTCCATTTTGCCACAGCAGACACAACCTATATTACCTCCTCTAGGTGGGATTGCTTAAAGTTAATTAGTGCTTATCAATCAAAATGCCTTCTATCTCAAAGAATGATTGTGATCGAGACTTGTTAGTTGGGATACTAGATCCCATACATATGGTAGCATGAGATACTTAACGAGTGTGTTAATTAAGGAGGTTGGTTTTCTCACATCAATAGCTAGTTTTAAAAGTAAGGTTTCCTGTTTCACTTGAGTAAAAATTTCTAAAGAACTTTTAGTTCCTGTTATTCCAATCATGCTTGGGGCTACTAACTTCTTGTTGAAGCTATACGTCAACGACTAAATTGCATTTAAATAATTTATAGAGTGCGATCTATATCAGAAAAATTGGTTCAATTATATATTCACAACACAAGTTGTGAATATTATAACATCTCTCACACATTGTGCAATATTTACTTTATTATTTTTTATGTTTATTGCACTCTGTGCTATTTCGTTTTTATCTTTTGTATTTGTTTACATATTTGGCTGAGACATCGCAAAGAAACTTTAAATTATTATCTCTTTATACATCCTGAGCTGGAAAATAATACTCTTGATCCTAAATGTAAAAATTAGTTGAAGAGTTTGCTTTAGTACTAAATTCATATAAGATTTCAAACAATTGGGATCTCTCAAATTTATAACATTTCCCCCAAATTATACTTATTAATTACAGACATTAAAAGAAATTTTCTATATGTAAGTGGTTTCTATTGCAAATGATTAAAAAAGATATCTTAAAAAAACTAAAACACATTAAACTAAAACAAAATACAATATTATGACATTTAGTGTCTAAATGTAACTGGTTTCTATTATAGCCCTTACATTTAGGACCAGCAGGAGAGACTAATTCAAACAAAATACAGTATTGGATGCATCCCATATTAAACTAAAACTAATAATAATTTCAATAAAAAATTTTAAACATTCAAATTAACAGAAGTATATGAGTAACTTATTACTATTATATAACTGCAATTGCCCTCTTCCCATATGTGAAATTCCCTTCAGTTTAGAATATATAGATGATGTATAGACAAAACAAGATTTAATTGATAATACTTTTTTTATACATAATAATACTTATTATTATATCAAAGATTAGTCTAATCCCTATAATATAAGATTGATAAAAGAAAGGTCCATGAATAAAACTAACATAAGCGCACACTTTCCCTATAGACATAATACTTATTATTATATCAAAGATTAGTCTAATCCCTATAAGATTGATAAAAAAAGGTCCATGAATAAAACTAACATAACCAATCACTTTCCCTATAGAAGTTAGTGTGTGTGTATGCGCGCGCGTGTGTGAAAACACCAAACTAACATGCCTATAGTTAATCAATACATTTTCTTTGTCAGTCGTCATGGTTATTGACTTATTGTTTCTTTATAATGAAAACCCTAACTTGAGGCAGATATTATAAAAACAGAAAAAGGAATTTGATACATTTATTCTCAGTTTTCTTTCGAAATGAGTTTCCTTTAGTAACTTATGTTTGAATAATGAGTGTTATATATATATATATATATATATATTAATAATTGTTACAAACAGATGCTAGATATGTTAAGTATGCATTATATCACTTCTTTTTCTGTCTTTACATTCGCTAGATATGTTAAGGAAGCTAAAAGTTACCCATGGTAGTCCCATATATCTTATGCAACATATTATGGGCAAATGGTCCCTTTTTCATAATTTCATATATATATATATATATAACCATCTGTGAATCGGATTGTATCTTTCTATTCACGAAGAGATGTGAGAATTGAAAAAAGAGAAGCTTTCCCTCACTTAAATGGTAGAATTACTCTCTCTCTCTCTCATACAACCATAATAGTGATTTGTATAGAATGGAAGCACATATATAGACTAAAACCTTGTTTATTTATGTCGGTGTAAATATGTGCAGTTAGACCCTAGAAACTTACACAGATTTGTTTTGTGTCGGCGTCTGTGTGACAGACACAGACAGACAACCATGGGTATATGTGTAGAGTGAAAGCATATAACCTAAAACTTCATTTATTTATATATTTATTTAAAACAGTACTGTAAATATATCAGTAGTAACAAAACAACTAGGGCAGGCCAGATCCTACAAAGCTTCCACTAAATACTACACATATAGGTAACTCCTACTAGTTTCTTCTATATATATAATACCAGTTCATAATCCATATTCGTAGTTCTTAGGCTGCTGGGGCTACATCAACCCCATTATCACCATCGTCGTCATCGTCGTCACCGTCACCCTCCACAAGAAAGTTGCGAAACTGATTCGTCGATGTCGGATTTGGCCAGAAAATGCCTCCGGCGAACATGGGAAGAGTAGCAGCTGGTTCCATGATGCAAGCTAAGACCGCCATTATAATATATGATATGCAGCACTAATAATTTATCAGAGAAAAGATACGAGGTAGAATAGAAAACTATATAATCTATCACTTGTAAGACTTTTCTTTGACTTGATGGTTCGAAGTCCTCTCTGCATTTTATACTCATTAATGGTGTCGCTTTCGTGTATATATTCATATAGATATATATTCTGTAGATTTTAAGAAGATGCCTTAAGAGTATATTTGAATAAGAGATAATATATATATATATATATTATTGTTTTATATTTTCATAAGGAAGTGACGAAAATAAAAAATATACGCGCAGTTCCCTTTTCTTCTGAATAAGTAATGTGGTTTCATGACACACACAAACACAACTCTTTCTTTTCCCCCTCAATCGATATTAAGGTCAACGTACTTCTTTAATTTACATCATTCATGACTCTTAATTCTTTTGATAAAACATTACTCTTAAATTTCAATATAAAGAAGGGATAGAAAAATCCTTAAGTATAATGGAAGCATTTGATATCCATTAAAAATAAGTAAGTCTATGAATTCATTTTGTGGATAAAACAAAAACATTACTCTAGGGAGAGTACTTGGGGAGTTCGGACCCAACGATATTGCTTGAATTTAAATTAATTATCAATATTTGATATTGTTTGGGCAGGGTTGGAGCCCCAATACCCCCTAATACCTATCTTATCTAATTTTTGAAATTTTCTTTTAATAACTAGTTTCTAGATAAAATAAGAGACATTATACCTCTTGCGGTCATAAAACAGCGTAGTTTTATATATGGTTTACTATTTTTTAAAAGATATTGTTTTAAAATTTTTTGGGTAGGAGCTAATGATTAATAAATAAAAAGGATTGGGAAAATGAAGCATTACAATGATCATAAGAACGTTGGAATATTAGAGGCCTAAAGAGGTTCTGAAGATATGGTTATCCTACAATACTTCATCAATTCCTTAATGTAAAAACTAATAGAAGAGTTTGTATAAAACACCAGTCTTCTTTGTCTATAATTGCTTTTCTAAACTTTCCCTACTAATATGTGCAATTGTTCAACGTGAAAGAGGTTTTTCACTTAAATATAAGATCTCGAGTTTTAGTTTATGTGAACGAAGAAAATAATTTCATAAGAGTTACCCTTAATTGAGTCTAATGATTTTTGAATTTGATATGATCAAATAAAAAAATTGAAGCATACTTGATGTATATTTTTTAATTAATAATTAATTTGACTAATTTTTATAGCATCCACAAATTATTTATATAACTACTACATAGCATCGGAGGTTAACACAAAGTAGACCAAGTAAGATTAACGACATAATGACACCACTTTTGCAAGGATAAAAGCTAACTATACATTTTCTTTTTCAGGTTTTAATGCATGTGAGATGCCCACAATACTACTTTTGACTGAAAAGCTAATGAATGGATGACTTGGGATTGTCTCCTCCATACGTTTGCTACAGATGGGCAAGTGAGGACCCAAACTCGAGCAAGGCTCATGTCTGATGCTGGCTTCCCACACTCTACATGTGTTCAACAACGTTGTCCCACATTGTTGTCACAATTATTATTCCAATGAGGTGGATCGATCACTGTAATATATATAACGATTCAATACTTGATGGTACTGATGAATCAGCACAAGTCGTTTCGCAGACAGGCATTAGAGATGTGGGGAATAATCAAATCACCATAGAAAGCATACTAAATTCTCTTCTAGTTCAAAGATATTACTCCTCCATCCTTTAATATAGGAACTAAGTAACTAATACGTTACTAATTAATTATTTGTAACAATGATTTATCGGTTTCTCTAGCTAAAATATCATTTTTAATCATATACATTGTTACTACCCTTGAAGTAAGCCCTCTTACTACCTCTTATTGTGTGTAATCAATCAATAGAGAAATTTGGAAAAAATTATAACTATAAGAGGTAAAATATATTGAGATTTTATATTTATAATCAAAATAAAATTTTTATTCAGTTCCTATATTTAGGATTGGAGTGTACGGGACCATGCATATTTGCTCAGTATAGAATCCAAAATTGCAAAATCCTTTAAAGTTGAGTATGTATAAATGTCAGAATTTCATTATTCTAACTCACAGAAAAGAAGAAAATTGTACTGTTTACAAGTTATGAACAACTCGCCCCAGACCACTACGTGTAAAGCCCTGTGGCCTTTGTTGCTCTGAGGACTTCAAAAACAAAATTTTGAAGACTATTTTCATTTCTCCATTTGTAAGATTCTCTTGCCTTGGAGACACACACAAGATCCTAGTGGCCAATTCTGGACCAAGTAGGCTTTTAATCGCGAACCATTTGCTTCAGGGAACATATTAAAGAACTAATGGAGAGGGTAACTCTAAGGAAACTTGATCTTCCCTATTATACGCTTGATCGATCGTGTACGTAGAAGCTTAATAACTTAAAGGAACATCAATTAGAACTAAATCATACGGTCCTATTGGGGTGCATGCTATGGAATTTTGACCATCAGATCCAACACAACAACTTGTACATGCATATTGCCTATTAAAAACAAGGGTTAACATGAAAATTTGTCTTAAAAATTTTGGCTAAGGAGTAATGTTGTTTCGAAATTTTTTTAGGAGCAACACTATTTTATATTAAAATGTAGCAATAACAATGCCTCTTACCTTTAAAAAGATAACATTGATTGGTGACATTTTTAACAATAAAAGTAATATTACTTCATTTTAACATTTCCAAAACAACATTGCTCTGGAAATTCTTTTGGGGTAATATTTCTCCAAAGGGAAAACTTTCTTAAAAAAATTGGGCCTTAACCCTAAGAACAAACAAGAAGTTGGACTTGCTTAAATGCAAGGAAATAAGTTACCTAGTCCCATTGGTTCATATGATTCCAGATTTTTTTTTTTTTGAGTTACCATGAGTGTGCCCAAATTACTTTGGATTTGAAGCTAATCATTTTCAAAACTTAGACTATAAAAAGTTTTCGTCTCTCCCAATGGGCATTTGCCGACCGGATTCCTTCATTCATCCCAAGAAGCTGATAATATAACATATTCCCATAATAACTGGAAGGAAATGGCTTATAACCACCACCACTCGTTGAATTGAAAGCTTTTTAGAAAGTATAAATTAACCCTTACCGTCAAAATTCAGTTTTGAACTGTATAGCATAATTGCAATTGAGGTGCTGGAATGTGATGGGAATTTTAAGTGCGGATTGATAAGATCAAGGTAAGACTTAGCTTCTTTATCATAGGATGTCAGAAGTCATGTTATCCTTATGTTATTCTCAATCACCTACTAAGGTTTGTTCTCAAGCCAGCACAATATAATCCTTCTCACATGGGAGATCGATTATTACATGGGGAAAAAATCCGAATTGCAAGCAGATTAAAAACAATCTATTCCTGTCGGAGCATGTCTATCACTACAAAAAAACAGACTTTCAGCGACGACTTTCAGCGGCGACAAAACTTATCTTTCAACGGTGACTTTTTGTCGCCACCGAAGATAAGAATTTTTTTAATTTTAAATTATTTTAAATTTAATTATTTTAAATGATAAGGTCTAAAAACATGACCGGTGGCATTTCTGTTAATAAGAATACAAATGTTAAGTCATTTAGACCGCACCTCTGAGGTGCGGTTTAAAAAGTGCCTCTTTTAGACCGCACCTCAGAGGTGCGGTCTAGAAAGAATATCTTTTAGACCGCATCTAACAGGTGCGGTCTAAAAGATGTATTTTTTAAACCGCACCTCTTAGGTGCGGTCTAAAAGATGCGAGCTTTCAAAATTCAAAATTTAAACAGCGCGCTCAGGTGTTGTCTAAATCTAAATGCATTTCCGACTTTTTCTCCCAAAGACCTCGATCGACATTTTTAAAGCTTAGAGCAAAGCAATCCAAATCCTCATGAAAGCTCAATTCCACAGATAAATTAGTTCAAAGTATCGACGCAAAACCACCTGACGCAATCTACCTCTTTTGTCTCTGTGTAATCAGCTCTAATATTCCAACAAAATTTCTGTTTTCTTTTTGTTGGGGATGATTGTTTGATTTGTATCACAGGAGGTGCTTTAACTTCTGATTTTTTTTATTCCTTTTTATACATAATAACGTTCATCCACCTCGATCCTTCCATGGATTCTAACTTATGGACTTCACATCTTGCATTGATGAATTTTGCCTCGTCCATTATTTATGGCTTATAAATTTCATCTTTCCCTTCTTCCATATAAGATAAGCATTTTTGTTTGCAATTGGTTTTGGTAGACATTTGATTGATTATGGCGCGATGA
>QFDD01008665.1:0-14146 GCA_006871305.1 Vachellia collinsii | reverse complement strand
CAGTCGCTGACTTGGAGACATTAGGTTCCCGTAGCTTCCCAAAGCTAAACTATCTTTCAAGCGTGGATACTCAGACGGGTCCCCGTAGCTTCCCCTAGGTTCATCCAAATGACGATCTGGGGGTTGCGTACGGGGGTATAGGGCCGAAGGTTCCATAGAAACTCTCACACAGATACAGGGAACGTGACTCTCAACAATCCTCAAAGATCGAAAGGTTTCTTGTTTCCTGCCCCAAATACTTTAAGGTTCGTAGATAAAAGGATTTTAGAGAAAGTGGGCTTTTGGCATTCAAGGACCTTAAAATCGGTAATGCCCCTCAGAAACAATATGGGCCATGTCCCTTTCCTTTAATACTCCTTTCAGCCCATAGTGCAAGTTAAAATCCAATTAATGAATAAAATTAGTAAATTCATCTTTGACCTCGAAACCAAGTTTGGCTGCTTCCCTTCGGTTTCTTTTGCCATGACTCCGACTTCCCATGCCCCAAGCTACATGTGTCAGATAGATAACGGGGAAGATTAAATATTGATGCCAGCAACTCTCTCCCCCTCCACAATAAAAGTTTTTTTTAAGATAAAATAAAATGAGAAAGGGGAGAATTGGGAGAAAGTTTCTCATTAAGGAATTAATTACAAAATGAGACATTCCACACACGTGTAACTTAAATTTCACGTTATGTGCAACTGAGCTTCCACGTGTGCAACTAAGCATGTCCTATTTTGCAATTAATTCCCCAATAGGGGATTTTTCCCAAATTTTCCCATGATAAAATAACATTTAATATTTATTTATTATTATGAACAATATCAATGGTAACAACAATAACGCTTTATCCCACTAGATGGAGTTGGCTATATGAATCACACAATACCATTATACTCTATAAAAGTTAGATATCTAGATAGATTATTAACCAAAAACTTTCACTCTATTACCCCATTGAATTTTCGTTTAAGTCTTTTTTTTATATCTTTTCCAAGGACTCCATACTCTTTGTTCAACAATTCTCATTGGCGTATTCAATGATCTTCTTTGAATGTGTTTGAACCACTATAAATAGTTTTCTAATATTTTATTCTTAATTGATGACACTCCAGCTCATTCATCACTTGTATGATCGTTGCAACTCTTTTTTTTTTTTACCCTTGTATGACCATACATATCCATGGCATCATATCATCTCGGCTATCCCCATTTTATGGTTATGTTCTCCCTTTAAAGCTTAGCATTCACTATCATATAATATTAGGTTTATTTATTATCCACATGAAAGTAAAAAAGTTATTATGCTGATGACCATTTTCTTTCGTCTATATATAATCTATAGTCTTATTAATTTTGATTTTATTCAGTCTATGTAGTAAAATTAATCTAAGTATATGCTAAACGAAAGCCACACAATCAGTTACCAATATTGTTTCTTCTTCAAATTTTGAATATCAAAATCAACCCTTAATATAATTAAGAAAATTATGAGGACTCATAAAAAGGGAAAAAAACCTATAAAAAAACTATAAAAATTCTATCTTAAACTGAGGAGAAAATATATTTTTCTTTGAATAAAGTGGCTCATGAAGCTATCCTCTGGGAATCCAAAGTAGATCATAACGTTATCCACATTCAAAGTAATTTGTTCACCTAAATTATTGCGGATCCCCAAGCTATTCACATGAAATACATAGTCGATCCTTATCGAGCTTGTTTGGCAAACACTTAAAAAGCACTTTTACTCAAGTCGAGATAAAATTTCTTTTACATACTTACCTCAGATTGCGTAAAATCATTTAAAAAAGTTATTCCCAAACATACTCATCTATAAAAAAAATAATTTATTATATATTTGTACCTAAATTATTTTATATCTTTAAAATAGTAACTACAGTTCCACTGTTTATTTTATTGGTCTATCATCTGTGGATGGAACTTTTGATGGAGCCATGTGCCGCCCTTAAATTTTGGTTTGCTAGGTCCCTATCGGCTAGTTTTTAACAACTATTGGAGGATTACAATTGAGATCATGATAAATATCATGTGTGAATAAAATTCCAGTGGTGTTGATATAAAATGGTTTCTTTGATAATTTTGTCGTGTTATTCATACATGTTACTCCTCCTGTCTTAATGTAAAAACTATTTAATTAGATTAACAGATGTAATTAAATCGGTTAATTATAATAAATATAACACTCGTTTAAAATTAGAAGAACATGGTATTTTAAAAAAAGGACTTAGGTTAGTTCAAAGATTTTTAAAAAAATATTTTTTATAGATTCAAAATGATTTTTTGCCTTCATATGAAATGTTAATTTATAAATTTAAAATGAATTTTAATATGTATAATTTCATTTTCTTACTGCATAAAAATATTATTAAAAAAGCTTAAAATTATTTATTGAAAAATAGTAGAATTTGTGTGTGTGACATTAACGAATATCTCTACAGTGCAACCATTACGTATTTTATAGAATACATATGTGAACGATCAAATTATTTTTGATGGAGTATCAATAGTACTTTAGCCAAAAATGAAAAATATGTATTACATTTTAGATGCAAGTAACTCTCCAATTATATCATATATTAATAACCAGAGAGGCATCTTATATGTTGTAAATGATTGGTATTATGTCATGTGATTGTATACGCTTTGATCTTTGTTAAAGACCTAAAAAGAGATCATTTCCAAGTGGCACCAAGTCAAATTGATGTTTTACACCCAAAAAAAAACACCCGTAGGATCTCTATACCATTGTTAATCTAATTAAGCTTGTCATTTTGCATGTATTGTAAGCCTTGATTGCCAAGTTAAATGATGATTTTTGGAATATTCGATCACTAATGTGCTTATTATCATAGTGATGAGTATGATATGATGTGATCTTATTTGATTTTTAAAAGTATATTTCCATGAGAAATATTAAAGAATCAGTAATAAGACCGCCTTCGGTCTTATATTTATGATCAGAGAGTGTATTTAGGTCATTGGGTATCTTTAAAGCATTTCCATTATTTTATATTTACATGTCAAAGTACTCATC
Organism: Vachellia collinsii; assembly: GCA_006871305.1. Taxonomy (NCBI): domain Eukaryota; kingdom Viridiplantae; phylum Streptophyta; class Magnoliopsida; order Fabales; family Fabaceae; genus Vachellia; species Vachellia collinsii. Next base: position 11,109 of record QFDD01008665.1, on the reverse strand, counting down.
AAATTACATGTTCATAGAACTTGCACTGCAAATGGGGCCTCAGATTTAGAAGTGGAGGGAGTAATTTTAGTCAACAGTGAATCATTTTATGATAAGTATGATGTAATGGTAATATGATTATCATGTTTCGAAAAGCATGCCAGCGGATATGTTAGCGTGTTCAAAGTGTATGAAAAGAGAGTAGAGCCTTTTGAAAATGTTGTGGACCTTTGGTATGACTTTATATGATGTAAAGCTGAAGGCCTTAGGATGCAAAATGAATGAGCAAAACCAAGAGCAAATGGGATGAAACTCAAATCTGAAATTTTTGAGGGGAAAATGAGAATTTCATTTTAAAACATTATGCTGGATGGAGTTTAAACTTTTCAAATCAGCAAGTATTTTTACCATATAGATGCCTTTAAGATCTTTAATTAATCGGAGACTTGAATGATCTTGACATGAGTTTTTTAAAATTAATTATGATTTTACAAATCTAAACAAAAAAATATATAAATATCAAAACCTATAGTAATGCAAGAATAAATCTTAAGTAGCCCAAGGTAAAGTGAGTTTGAGAGAATTAAGTTAAATAGATAAAAGAAATAAAGCAGAGCAGTTTGATTTTATATATGTTGATGCACAAAATTTAGGATACTGATTTATCCTAGTATTTCAAATGAAGCAATTTCCTCATCAACTTGCTAGTAGCCTTAAACTTTCAGGGTGTGTTTGGTTGGAGGGGAGGGGATGGAGTGGAAGGGAAAATGATCCCCTCCCCTCATTTTCTTTACAATTTTGAAGAGGAAAGGAGCCAGAATTTACCTTCCCCTACCCTTTGTTACCCCATTTTGGCTCCTCTCCAAATTGGAGTTTTTTGGAGGGAAGCCAAATTTGAAGACAATTTCACCTCTATACATTTTCTGTTATTTCATTAATACCTTTAAGGAAAAAAATTATTTCAATTAATAAATATATTGTAATAAAATAAAAATAAATAAAAATATATTGTAATAAATTTATATTATTATAAAAATAAAAATTATATAATTGTAATTAAAAATATATTATAAAAATTAATTAAATATTCTAAAAATATATTTTTAAAAGTAGAATAATAATTAAAAGCATATTGTTATAAAAATAATTTACAATGTGAAAATATTATTATAAATAAAACATATTATTAAATTTAAAATAAAAAATATGATTATTGATAAAAAAATTCTTCCATTTCAAAATATAATTTTTTATTTATTGTCATTAAAAATATTACTACATCAATTAGTAAATTAAATATAGTATTACTTAAATTAATTAGAAATAAAAATTATATAATTATGGTTAAGAATATATAATACATATTAATTAAAAAAAATATGAACTAACATATAAGGGCATAATAGTAAATTAATCATTACCTCTCATCCTTTTCTCTTTTGAACCAAACACAAAATTCATTCCTTCCCCCCTCTAACATAACCAAACAAGATAACATTAAATCCTTCCATCCCTTGCCCTTCATTCCTATCCATCCCCTTCCATCCCCCCCATCAAACCTAACATGTATATTAGCTATTCTTACAATATTTAGTCATTTAAATTTTCATCAAATTTTGTTTTCATCCTTTAAATTTTAAAATTACACTTATAGTTTGTTTTGGATTAATTTTTGAAAAATAATTGTATGCAATCCAAAATAAGTATACGAGAGGAATTTTATTTTGGCTTGTGTGAAATTAATTTTAAAAGTGGTTGACAAACAAGCTATTAGTCATTTTATATTAATGTCCTTAGTTTCTCTTAAAGGAAAATATTGAATTAGTAAATTTAAACATTGATTCTATAATTAAATGTATATAAAAATTCCTAAATTTAATTATTTAATGAATAGTTTTATATTTTAAAATTTAATCATGTTTTATCATCATTTAATTGCATAATCATTATTTAAATTTTCTTAATCGCATTTTCTGTTAAATGAAACTATTTGTGCTAAAATAAAAAAATGAAAAATGTACTTTTTAAACTTAAAGGAACAAACTAAAATTTAATGTAAACTTAAAATGATCATTTGTATAATTTGACCTTTTTTTTAGATAAAATTATTCATTTGGTTCTATAAGTTTACATTAGGTTTCATTTTAGTTCATTAAATTTAAAAAATTTACTTTTAGTCATTTAATCTTAACACTATTAGTTTCAATTGACAGAAAAAGTTGACTCAATAAATTTAAACATTTATTCTTCAATTAAATACTGATAAAATATGATTAAATCTTAGCATATAAAAATAGTTATATTAAATAATTAATATTTAAACATATTTTAACATCACTTGTTGATAACATCTTAGTTAAATTTGTTGAGTTAGAATTTCCATTAAGTAAAACTAACCACTTTAAGAATAAATGAGTAAAAGTATATTTTTTAAACTTAAATAATTAAACTGAAATTTAATATAAACATAAATGACAAAACCTATCATTACAAAAAATATACAAAGAGATTGCGATGTTAACTCACCTATCTGTTTGGACATAAACTTTCAACCAATTAACTGGCATGTGAATTTGGACCTTCCTATCTAACAATTCAAACTTAACCATTCCCATTATTCTAAGGAAGCAATCTCTCTGTAAAATGAAAGAAAAAAGTAGTTCAATACAACTATGAAGGAAGAAATAAAAACCTTAAGTAGACATTGACAACATATTAAGAAATTTAGTCCATACACAACGGTTTGCTAATATATCCTTTGAGCTATCATTCCCTTTTTTCTTGCCCATTTTATCACCCTTTTTATCTTATGCATTATGGATGTGTTCATTTATGAAAGTTCTTACTGTTAGAAATTTAGTATCTTTTCCCATTGCATAAGCACCCAAGGTTAATAATTACAAATCAAGTTATTTATCCTGAAGCCAATGACAACTCAGGGTGTTAGTAAATACAAATTAGGATCATTTGAATGACAACTTACATGGTAACGAATGACAACAATCAATAATAATTTAATAAATTGACACAACTTACACAAATTTCTCCTCTCTTGCATCCTCCCCTGTTGGTTATGTATTGTTGTTTCCATGTTCTCCAACAAATATATAACCACTTTCTCCATTGAAACTAATAAAATATTCTACCCTTTCATCATCTACCAAGTCCACAAATGTACTTGTACTATCAAAGCAAATTGTGAATTTCATAAAAAGTCCATCACTTTCTTTTCTCACAATAGATGCTATGAGTATTTTCAATTCTTCAAATGTTGTACCTTCCTTAATGATTTTTGTTCTTACACTATCCCCCACATATCGGATATCACCTTCTCCATTTACAAATTGTCCCCCAATATGAAATAAACATAATATGTAATTCCCCAACGTATTTGTCATCTTCACTGACAACCTGCATCACAAACTTATTATTGACAACTTAACCAGCCATATTAACAACTTCGAGGCTAATATTGACAACGCATTTTTCATTCACATAGTAGTTGTTATCAGCACAAATATTCTTATCATTGACAACTAAACCAGTCATATTAACAATTATCGATGCTTGTATTAACAATACATTTTCAATTTACATAACAGTGGTTCTTAGCATAAATGAGCTTTCTATTGATAACTAAACTAGCCCGATTAACAACTACTGAGATATGTATTGACAACACATTTTCAATTCGCATAATAGGGGTTCTCAAAACACAAAAGCTTCATCTTTTTCATTCATTCCTACCAGAGACAGTACAATTGACCAGAAACAGAGCATAAATTCCCAGAAATAGAGCATACTTCAAAACCCTAACCAACACACAATCAAACAACTTACATTATAAAGATGACATACGATTAAAAATGCTTGTATAGAACGATCTCATATACACCCAAAAGCCTAACCCCATCATTTTTTTGGACAAAAATATACACTTTTCAGATTTTACAAAGAAAATAAGATGGGAGTTATTAACCTCCAAGTTTGCACATCTGATAGGGGAAGGTTGCCTCCACTTTAGTATGATAGATGATCAATGAAAGAGATGATGTTGGATGATGGAGTGTAGAAGATGATAGAGCAGAGCAGATCAGAGCGCATGAAGAGAGGGAGGAGAACGTGCGAAGAGAGGAAAGCCTGATGTTTTCTTTAGTGTAGGTTTCTTTTCTTTCAGAATAATGATTGGGGCATTTTGGTATTTTCACTATTGGAAATAATTACTCGAAGTCCCTTGAGATTTAGAAATTATTTCAACATTTCCAAGGACTTTCTTGTAGTAAATTCTGTTGCTTGGGATGGCAGTGTAATTTTCCCATTTATTTTCTTTGCATGTGTGTATGTATATGTATGGCTTCTAGCAAGTTATTATTCATTCTCCATATATAGTTTCAGTGGTCCAAATTTAAAATTTTCAATTGATGATTTGTCAATAAAAATTTCTTCTTGTGTTTTTTAAATACTTACAGCTTATATATTATTTTTATTTTAGATTATGTACACATTAATATAATTTTATAAAAAGTTTAAGAAACTAAATCTGGACAATTTAAATCAAGTGATGAGTACTCAAATTGAATCCCTCTTGAATGGAAAGCAGATCATAAGACTTGAATTTTCAGTAGCCTTCAATTTTCTTTCTGAGCATTTATTGACGCATTCATGGAAAGTAGATCATAAGACTTGAATGGGACATTTTTCCATGTTGCTTTGTTGTTTGTGCACATGAGCTCCACAGTTAGCTACGAGCATATATGGTGTGAAACAAATGCCTTTCTTCATTCATGCTTCAATACTATCATTATTCTAGTGTTCTAGGTGTAGAGGAACTACACCAATTGTAAACACCCTATTTTGTCCGGGCCCCACAAAAATAATTGAGAAAAATCCTTCATGATAATTTCTTATAACTTGGAAAGATCTTCTTTGAAAAGTGTCATTTATGATTATTAGTCTTCCATTGAAATTTGGGAAAGTTTTCCTTACCTTAATTTTAGGTCAAATCTTATTTATGATGGTTGACTCCCAAATTAAGAAATGTCATTAAATAAAAAAAAATAAAAGAAATGTATTTGTTGAGATAATGTTTTGATGATGACAAATATGTTTTTGATCCTGTGATTAAATCTCATTGTTTTCAGAAAAGTTTAAGTAATCTTTGAGTTTTAATGAAAGTATTGAGAGAACTCGAGTTATAAGCTTAAGAACTCGAGTTACATTGTTTAAAAATGCTTTCAAAACCCAAAACTTTCAAGAGAACTCAAGTTTTGATAGAAGTGTTGTCAAAACTCGAGTTCTGGGAGTCAAAACTCGAGTGTTGGTTTTGAAACAAGTTTCAGAAATCCAAAACTCTCAGTAGAACTCAAGTTTGAACAAAAGTTTTGTCACAACTCGAGTTGTGTGTTACAGAACTCGAGTTTCGAGTGTCAAAACTGTTTTAGAAAATCAAAACTCTCAGAGAGAACTCAAGTTTTAATGGAAGTTTTGGTGAAACTCGACTTATGTTTTGTGGAACTCGAGTTTCGGGCTCTGTAAAGTATTTGAAACTCAAAACTTCTTTTCAAAACTTGAAGTTTCAACAAAAGTTTTGATAGAGCTCGAGTTATGAGAAGCAGAACTCGAGTTTTGAAGAGAGAGTATCAAAACTTCTTTCACAACTTGAAGTTTCAACAAAAGTTTTGATACAACTCGAGTTTTGGGAAAACAGAACTCGAGTTTCGAGCTCTGAAAAATTTCTTGAACTACAAAACTTCTTCCAAAACTTGACGTTTTGATAAGAGTTATAGTAGAACTCGAGTTTTAATAAATGTAACTCAACTTTTGAGATGTGAACCCCTTTAAACTCAAAACTTCCAAGGAAACTCGAGTTAGTAATAAAAGTTATGATTTCAAATTCTTATAACTTGAAGTTTCAAAGTGAGAAACTCGAGTCTCGAAGAGCGTAAAATGATTAAGTTTACAGAAACCTATGAAAACCCGAGTTTGAAGTTTTGTAACTCAAGTTTTGTCAAAAACTCTTATTAAAACTCGAGTTACAACAAAAGTTGTCTGAATTCTGCTTTGTTATTTCTTCAATAACTCGAGTTCTTAGCAAGTAAAACTCGAGTTTGCTTTATCTAACAATAACGCAGAATGTCAGAAGCTTTACGTTGATCTCAAATCTTTCCTTATTCATGTAACATTTGTTTGAATCTCATCTACCATCATAAATGCTCATTTACTTTAATGATTAACAGAGAATGGAATTCTGATTGCTTCACCAGAAAGGGATTCAACGATTAAATACGCAAAAACCACCCTACCTTCTGTCAGAAGCATTTATTGTGGGAAGGTGAACGACGAGGATAAGTGTAACGAAAACTTAGATGTTTCTAATAGATAATTAATATTTCCCAACTATAAAAGGCGAAGCACTCAAGTTCCAGAGGATGAAGAACACAACGACGAGAAAGCAAATTTATTACTCTTCATCTACCTCCTCTGTTTTCATTCTCTCAGATATTTAAGCTTCAGTGTTCATCATTAAATTTTCAGAAAGGAGAATATACTTATTCATTTATTGATTCTGTGAGAGTAACTCAAGATTGGAGAATCTTGAGTGGGAAAAGACACGAGCAAAAGTATCAGTGGGTTAAATTAAGTTAGGAAGGGGGAGAGTCCTTCTTCTGAGTTGTTGTAATCTTTTGAGATTAGTGGATTTGAAAAGCTCAGAGGGTTCTGAGGATTGGACGTAGGTCAAGAAGACCGAACCAGGATAAATCTCTTTGTCAACTTTCCTTCATACTCTATTTTACATTTAAAGCTTGTAAAAAATTTTATTAGACCAATTCACCCGCCCTCTTGGTCAAATCCTATCCTAACAGTATTAACAATTATTAGGTTTAGATTAGGAAAATTTGATTCTTGCTCTTCAAGGAAAATAAAAAAAATAATAAAAAATGAAAATTATAAAAATTCCTTCCTTTATGTTAATCAATTCCAAATTAGGTAATTTTATGAACAGAAAATTTTTGAAAAATAAAAAATGAAAACTATTAAGAAAAATCCCTCATTTATGTTGATTAGCTTTAAATTAAGTAGTTTTATTAACAAAAGAAATATTAAAAAATAAAAAAATGAAAATTAAAAAAAAGATGGTGCATCAATGAGCAAACCCTGCTTGTTTCCTATAAAAAGGGAAGTAGGGGTTGAAGCAAAGGAGGTTGGTTTTTGGGATTTTGGAGGAGAAAATAGAAGGAGGCAAGAGGTACACTAGTCCTTCATCTTCTTTATTCTTTTATTCTCTTTTTGATCAATACATATGTGTGCTTAACATGTATGAAGCTTCATTTTATTTTCATTGTTTCCTTCAAATGAAAATGATGGAACATCTTTTTTTGAAAAAGCAAAGGGAAATTTTTTGAAATTATTTTACGTCGGTGAGGCTTTTAGAACCTCCTCAGGTAAAACCGATTGTGTTTCCGTGTGAGGTTATGGGAACTTTCTCAGGAAATATGATCTAAAATTTTTGACAAATTCCTACTCCTTTCAAAAAATAAACAATAAGACATTTCTTCTAAAATAAAAGATACCAACCAAACAAAAAAAAAATACTTTTTTATGAATTAAATAAAACAATTTTCTTAAAAAAAAAAAAGCAAACCAAGTGACACGCATTTCTACCCTAAACTACGTGGGCTTTGATCCCTCTAAAGGGTACGTAGGCCCGAGTCTTTCATCCTAGGTCAAGTCCAACTGTATAAACATTTTTTTTAATTCCAATTTTTATTTTTATTATACTTCTCTTCTATTAACTAACGTTTTTGTTTTTCTTTTATTATACTTTTTCTTTTCTTTTTCTCTTTCCTCTTTCGTTTTTGATTTCAATTTTCGTTTTATTATATTTTTCTTAATGTTTCTTTTTGTCTTTTTTTATTATGCTTTTTTCCCTTTCTTTTTCTCCTTCCTCTTTCATTTTTCTTACATTTTTGTTCTCCTAATAATTTTTTTTGCTTGTTCTTTTTCGTTTGATTTTGTCTTTTATTTTATCTTTCTCTTTCTCTTTTATTTTTCTTTCTTATTTTATTTTATTTTCTTTCTTTTATTATATTTTCCTTTTGTAACATTTTTTTTATTTCGTTGGGTAATGAAAATATTTTTTTAGACCATATTATTTTAAATAATAAACTTAGAGTAACCGTTTTCACGGACGGGGGTTATGGGGTATTTAACACCTTCCCCAAACACAATCAACTCCCGAACCCTATCCTATTTTTGTAGACCATGTTTTTTGAAAAAAATGTTCCCAAAATTTTCCTTCATTTAAAATTTTGGTGGCGACTCCTGAACTCTAAATTTTAGACCTTACACCAATCCATCCCAAACTTGGTAGTTAAACTCTACTGATGATACCGTGGGGGATTTCTTGTGGAAAAATTGCTCTTCAGTGGAAAGCTTAACAGTATTTCCATATCATTCCAATCCAATTCTTCAAAGTTCCTTTGAAGCCACTTAAGCTCTCCTCCCCTGATAAGTCTTTATTAAATAAACATACACATGACCATTGGTGCTGATACCAATAAAAAAGGGGTAGCTCTCACTCGTTCGCCCAAATTGTAACAAAAGAAAAGAAAAATTTATCGCATGATTAATGTTCATATACGTTTGCACTTGAATAGGTTGCAGCTCATCAGAAATCGCTAATAGTTCAAAAATCTCAAAACATGCTTACTCATTGGAAAAACCATCCTTCCCTTGCTAGGCGAATGAAATATTTGGTGTTTTTTATTTTAATTCTGTTGCAATACATGAACAGTGAAAAATTAATGTTTAAGCAAAAATCTTGAAATGACCATCAATATCAGGTATATAGGCACATTGATAGGAATCCAAAGGGCAATTGTGCCAGTTCTATTGTATATCATACTTGATATTCAACTATCAAGAGGTGTATGTAAAAGGAAAAAAAATGAAATATTATTTTTAAGAAGGTTTCCAATTAAATCATTTTATTTTTATTTTCTATGTAATTTTATTATGCTAAAAAGGGAGTTATTTTATATTTAATTGATTATTAGGAAAAATTGATTTATTTTTTAGATATTTTGTTTTAGGAGAATCGATGTATGGGTTAAAGTGTGAAATTGACTTGGAAATTTTTTCTTAGCTCATTTTTGTTAAAGTTTCAAAATGAAGTAGTGTTTTCCATCAGTTAAAAATGTTAACATTAACATCAATTTTTTTTTTTAATGCAATGAGGTAATATTGATCCATTTTGAAATTTCTATGGTGACATTAAATCCAAAAAACCTTTTGAAATAAATTTGCACCTTAACCCGCTAATATATAGATAAGTAAACTTATGTTGCATGAGAAAAATATGTTTAATTCTAGCACAATAAAATATTTTTTATTGAAGTTCAATATTCAAAAATATTTTGCAGTACAATTTTATCTCTATAAAACATATTTTTTTCTAGTCCAACATTCAAAAACATTTTGTGGTGTGGTTTTATCTTTAAACTATTTTTTTTCATATTTTCCTTATTGTGAAAATTAAGATTAAGGTTGGAAACATGGAATATAAATCTAAAAATATCTAAAATGACTTTGAAAAAAATTGAAAAAATGATTACTGAAAATGTCACTGATGTGTATTAAAAATATGAAAAATGAGTGGTAACATGATTAACTCAAAAATACTTTAAGGCAAAACTTAGCCGCCCAAAATATTTAAAAATGTTGGATGCATTTGAAAAAATATTTTCAGAATAAAATTACACCCAAAAATACTTCAAGTTGCTATACATCTCAATCAAACTTAAATTTGTAGAAAAAATTAGATTAAGAAGCAAAAGAAGTTCTACATATTAATAGTATTTTTTGGTGCTCTTAGCCCTCTAATCTTATTTATAGTGTATTTAATATTAATATTATTTGTGGTGCTTTTAGCGCTCTAATCTTATTTATAGTGTAACTCTAAAATATAAATTAGCTTATGATGGTAGATGTAACTGAAAAATAATAGCAAAAAGTGCTGAATGTACAAAGAATAATTGTAATATCATGAAATTTAACTGATGCGATATAAAATATCATTGAGGCTTCGGAAATTAGATTACAAAATTGTTGGTCTAGTATGAATAAATTTTTGGGGCCAAAAGTTATTTTAGAAAATTATTTTATGTTTAAGTAAATTTGAGAAAAAAAAAGTAAATTTTCTCAAATATTATTGGAATAATTATTTTATAAGTTGATGGTAAAATTTTGGGAGAAAATTAATTATTGAAATACAAAAATTTATTATTGCATTTATAAAAAAAAGGTCTAGAATGCAAAAAGAGAAGTGTGGGAGGGTAAAATTGTAATTTGTCCATCTACACATATGCCACACATGTGACAGAAGCATTAAACGCCCTCTCCTTCTGTTCTTCGTTTTCAACGGATAGAGCACAGAGAGAGAGAGAGACCAGAGGAGCGACTGCGAGAATCTCACTGGAGGAAGGCATTGACAACGCATACAAGCATGGATTCTGGTTCAGGTGAGTCTCCTAGACCTTCTGCAACCCTTAGTTTCTTCAATATCTACCATTTTGGGTTTTTGGGAGAGATTAAATTTGAGAAGTCAGAGGTAAATTAGTGATTTTCACTGATTAAATCACTTTATGAGTAAGATTGAAGCTTCATTGAGCTTATTTAAGTTTTGCATGAATGATTTTTCATTATTGGTTATTGTAACAACCCTGTATAGAAATATGATCTAGCAGATGATATAATATTCAAGTAATAAAATCTCTGACTACAATGCAATACAAAGATAGAAGTCTCAGTCACAAAGGACTGCCAAAAAGGGTAATTACAGAGTCACAGAAGATATGAGAGAACACTGGAGAGGGGGAGAGAGTTCATGACATCCAACCCCTTTCTCTATGACCTAATAGTTATTTATATTTGCCTGCTCCTTGTGCCTTTGGTGACGTGTTCTCTGGATCTTTCTCATCTTGCCCATGTGCTCCTGGTTTGGGCTGTCAATTGGATCACTTTCGAGGCCCATTTCTCTTGGGATCGTTACATTACTCCCCCCGTTAAAATGGACCTTGTCCTCAAGGTCCAAATGAACAGACACCTTGTAAATAAAGGAACTGAAGTCTT
>QFDD01008663.1:0-12785 GCA_006871305.1 Vachellia collinsii | reverse complement strand
ATTCCCCAGTACTCCTATTCGTCACCCGCCATATAACCATCCCGCATGCGTAAGTCATGAGCCATGCGACACTGCATCATCTCCATCCACATCCATGCCCCTCTGCCTGCCCAAACCTTGAACTTATCCAAAATAAAATTTTGGCCCAAACCAAAAGCATAACTTATCCACAACAATAATATCGAGTTTGCTTAAATAATTGCCATTTTAATAATAACAGTAATAATAATTATAAAAGAATAGTCGTCCCTTTTGAATCAGCAGCGGCTTGGCGGCTGGCGCGTACAATGGGAGTCCTCCGAATCAAGATTCTATAAAATCCCCTCAATCAGATCTTCCCTCCCATCTCATAGTCATGACTTCGTCTTCGTCTTCCGACGCAGCACAGCTCACAACTCTCCATCCCGACCTCTTTCACTCTCACATCCTCACTCGTCTCGACGGTCCATCCCTCGCCTCCGCCTCCTCCGCCTCCTCTCTCTTCCGCCGCCTCTGCCTCCACGACTCTCTCTGGCGTCAAATATGCACTTCCACGTGGCCCTCCCTCCGCCACCCCACTCTCACCCCCGTCATCTCCGACTTCCCCGCCGGCCACCGTTCCCTTTTCCTCGACTCCTTCCCCACCCTCCATCATTATCCCCGGTCCCATCATCTCGATCGTTCATTCACCCCCACCGCCGAATGGATTTCGGCCGTGGATATTTATTACCATGACACGCCCATCTTCTCCAAGGTCCACCGGACCCGGACCCGCACAGGTTGGTTCGAGTGTTCCCCTCTGTGGATCGACCTGCTCGACCAGAAAGAATCGGTTCCGATGCCGCTTAAGTACGCGCGCAAGGACGAGGATTGGATGAAGCACCTCGAGGAAAACTTGAGCCTCAGCTGGATCCTCATCGACCCATCCCGGAATCGAGCGGCGAATCTGTCGAGCCGCAGGCCGGTCTCGGCGCAGAGTCACTGGTTGACCGGAGACCTGGAGCTTGTTTACGCGGTGGTGATCGCGTGCGACGAAACGGCGCCATCGGAGTGGGTCCAATGCATCATAAAGGTGACGTGCACGTGCAGCGAGGAGGTCGGAGGGGAGATGCGAGTAAGGGAGGTGAGCTTGACGGTGGAGGATACCGACGGAAGGGGTATGAGCGGGAAGCAGAGCATGGCGATTCTGCAGAGCGCCATTGAAAGGGGGGGGAGGAAAAGGGTGAACGAAGAAGAAGCAAAGGCGATGTTTGAACAGTTCTTGGCCGTCAAGAGAGACAGGAGGGAGAAAAGGGAGAGGAGCGATCAGGCGCTCGACATGGTTTTGATTTTCGTTGTCATCGCCATTTTCACTTTCCTGTTCTGCTTCTTCTTCTGATACAAATTGGATTTCATCACCCCACGTTAGTTTCACACACAGCAAAAACAGATAGCAAAACCTGAGTTTTTCACTTTTACTCTGTACATCTCTGTTCAGAAGTGCTGGCAAGTCGCAAATTCATTATAATTAATGACTAAACTTTATTTTTGGCGTGCTAAACTGCTGACGGAAATTCTCCGTCCATTTTGGAAAAAAATCTTCAACCCCGTAGCCATCACAACGCTGGTCAATTTTCTCGACTAAGAAGGCTTTACTCCATGAGCTAGCAGTCGTATTAATTCACATAGCACGGGTATTTGTATCACGACATAGTGCCTTCCCCTATAATAAAATGATAGAAAAATTAGGCGATGTGAGAAAAATACAATTACTGAGGAGTTGTATAATCAGCAAGCAATGCATGTTATAAGAAGTGAAAACAGGTTATCATATAAAAAATAACAGCAGATGCATGTCATTCATTCGTTGATCACTCCTGATCCTTTTGATAGTTACATTTTTTCACTTAGAACTCCATATTGATTTCCTCTAGAATAATTAAATTGAAGTAGAAGTCCCAGCGCAAGAGTCATAAGAGTTTGAGTTTGGAGGCATAGAAAGAGACAAAATCCTCACGTGGCCGTGTGCCTGAGTTTGGTATTCTCTGTCTTGACCAGGGGGAGTGTAAAGAGATTTTTTTTCCCGGGCAACCCATTAGCATTGGTCAATAAGTGATCAGATCATGAGCTGATTTGAATTAACTTTTTAAAAGTAATTGTATACACTTCGAGATAAATATATGAGATAATTTTTATTTCGATTTATATGAAAGTGATTCTAGAAGTGTTTTTGGGGTGTTCCCAAACATGCTTCTATATTTAACATCTGAATTTGAATATAGCTTTTTTTCTTACCCCATAAGAAAAAAGTACAGTTTTTTCTTTTAAAAAATGACTTCCTTGTCTAGCCAACATTAGTTTTAATATGTCTATACGGAGGAGATTAAAGTGTTTCGTACCCTGTATTAATTTTAAGAACATTCTCACTTACACAAGCGAGAAAGAATATGATTCTTAACTTTCATGAATATTTCCTCTTTTCTCTTAAAACAATTTCTAATGAGTTGATGTCACCATCTTACATGACATACCCAACAGCCAAATCTGCCTTGAATTTAAATTTACCGGTAAAGTTGAACTAAATTGTTATAAACTTTTGTTTGGGATAGCCTTAAAAAGTCTTAAAAAGGTCAGCTGGAATAAATAAAAGCTAATTGCATGAAAAAATTATGTTTAGATGATTTCGAAGTAAATGACTTTTTGTCTAAAACCCATTTTGTTAACACATTTTTTTTTCTAATCATACATCTTACATTAATATTAATAGTTCAATATCATAAGCGAGATAGAACCAATGGCCTCCTACTTCTAGTTATAGGATAGAATCTATGCCACTAGCATTTAAAGTCATTAGCAAAACAGCTTGTTAGGTGCCCTGCCTTTGGATCGTGGGTGAGCCCAACCCCTTTCCTAAAATTTTATCACCAAAAAACAAAAAAAAAGTCATCAGCAAAACAATTTTTCTTGACTTCTAACTTGTTAATTTTCTTCATATTTAAATATTATAATCTAAACTAAACTTTTTTTATAAAAATCTATTTAAACATAAATATATTATTGGAGTCGCACATCGCATTCGGTAGTTAGTGGCATGATTAAAGTAGGAATTAGTTTACCCACCAAAACATTGAGCTCATTGAGAGTCAAAGCTTTATCTTCACTGGCACTGTAGGATTAGGAGTATGTCACAATCACAGGGGTTAGGATTCCACGCTCACTGTACTCCAGGCCCACTTTGATAACAGAATGGAATCATTGAGAAGAAAATTAAATTAACAAGTTTTTCTTTCATGTAAGATGGTATAGTTTATATCCGTAGACGAGAAAAAAAAATTGAATAAGTAAAGCCAAAGACCGTGACACAACTATTTCGGACTTGTTTATACCAAATTGACAAGATAGTAGTATTGTTTACACCAACTTGGACGCAGTTTGATGTAGCTGAGAACTTCAAAATTTTACCTAAACGCCACTTACAATGTGTTACCAATTGCCTGCATAACACGACGTCATGGCCTAGTTTATTCCTATGTTTAGAGACTCTCCTGACGAGTCCCACCGACCACCGGTTCATTTTTTTCCGTTCGTTTATAGTAGCTGGTGGTGGATCATTAATAGTTGTAATTTGGTTTTGAGCCTAACGTGGGTTTAATGGCTCATGGAACAGCAACAGACGGGCCCATTCTTTAAATTGCAGCGTAAGATTATAAGGAAGTGAAAGGGGTAAAAGCACTCTCTCAGAGAGAGAAGAGGGAAATTTTGAGGAGGAGGAGCATGCCCCACGAAGGAGGAGACTTGCCACGTACAGAGGACCATGTCCTTGTACTGTCCTGTAACTCCTAAACCACGAAAAAGCAATTCAGATCACTTATGAATTTCCAATTTCAATGCTCTCTCTGTTTTCCCTTTCCCTTTCGAATTCCTCTTCCTTCTTGTTCCTCGTTGGAGCTCATTGATATTGATGTAGAGTATATATCACTGTATTATAATTAATAGTAGTAGTTTGGTTTTGAGCCTAACGTGGGTTTAATGGCTCATGGAAGAGCAACAGACAGGACCATTCTTTAAATTGCAGCGTAAAATTATAAGGAAGTGAAAGGGGTAAAAGCACTCTCTCAGAGAAACAGGAGGGAAATTTTGAGGAGGAGGTGGGGCATGCTCCTCGTACAGAGGACCATGTCCTTGTACTGTCCTGTAACTCCTAAACCACGAAAAAGCAATTCAGATCACTTGTGAAATTCCAATTTCAATGCTCTCTCTGTTTTCCCTTTCCCTTTCGAATTCCTCTTCCTTCTTGTTCCTCGTTGGAGCTCATTGATGTAGAGTATATATCACTGTATTATAATTATACCAACGGATGCTCCGAATACTCAAGAAAAGGCAAGTACTTATGTTGTGCTTTTTTCTGGTGTTGCCAATTTTCTCGCAGACAAAGCAGCCCAATCAGTCATCAATATCCACCCCCATCTTTGTAATCTCTTGCTTGCCGTGTCGGCATTTTTTTTAAATTAAAGGCCTCCTTGTACAACCCCTTCATGTGACTCCCGGATTATGCCCTCGCCTTCTTCTCTCTCCTTCAATCATTTCTTGTCCTTTATTATATCTTCCCATGCCAATAATGAGTGCTAATTGCTAGAGTATATTCTTATTCTGAAGCTCTGTAACTCGAGTCTCAGATCTACTCGGTATGTATTGAAGGTGATTCCAGATCAATGCAGTGACAGTAATTCTCTTTATAACTCCAAAACAGGGGTTTAAACGATTAAACAAACCAACTGTGATTGCCCCCAGCAAGCTCAGTTTTACGTTTCCAAGAAAAAACGTCAAAAAGACGAGCAAGAGGAGGCTCTCAAAAACCGGTTACTTGCGGGGAATATCAAGTGATACTGTGAAGCGGATACAACGGCAGCAGATAATGATGATGTCTAATCTACAGAAATAAAAAATTGTTAAATTTCCATCCTTAAAGATCTGATTCCGCATGATGTTTTCCTGAGGATGTACACATAAACATAATGGTCACATGAAATGAAAGGAGGATGTTCTCAAAGAAAGGCTGACCAAATCGGCGACGAAAGGGGGTGGTGGTGGGGCCTCCATGAAACAGGAAGACAAACATTTGGGCGCAGCTTATTCGCAAGCTTAATATCCAGCGATTAATTCTCCGTAACTTGAGCTTTTTGGGGGTTACACCTTTGGACGGCCTTCTTGCCCGTCTGTTGATGTCAGATTACAAAGTATTATTAATAATGTGATTAGGCAACTAATTGAAAGGCAGCAACATTATTCATAGTTACTGTTCCATGCTTCCAACGTTTGTGTCCAAGTCTCCTTGTCCTGCTTTCTCCTTTGTGCGATCATCTTGTCTGCTTTTTTTTTTTTTTATCTCAGCAAGTTGATGGAATATGTCTTAATTTGACTTCAGTCTTGGGATTATCTTCTTAACCCGACTCCTTATGTGATCAAATCATGAAGATAGAGACATCACTGCTATGATTTTGAGGTTAGTTAACGTTTTGCTGCGAAATGAGATTTTACTCTGGGTAAGAAGAAACAGGAGAAGGCGATACGAGGAAGGCGCTATGGACATGCACCTGCCTCTCACGTGCTTGCCACGTCATCTCTTCTCTTCTTTTTAAGGGATTGTTCGTTTTCTCAACAAATCAAATGTTAACACTTGACAGTGTGGGTGTGTCACTTTCTTTTCTCCCCTTCTCTGCTTCTCTCTTCACTGTTTGTTTCCCCTGCTTTTTCGTTCCCTCTCAAGATTTCTGAAGCTAAGACAAGTCTAAAGCTTCCGTTTTTATCTCTAACGTATCTTTCCATTTTTTTGACAGATTCCACTTTCTTTCTTGGTCGACCCTCCATTCCCTTTAGACATTCAAATACGCCAGAAGGGGGCTGACTGAAGACTGAACAAGATCTTTCATGACCCTCCTTTTCTTTGCTAAATTCATGGCCTAACAGTCTCCAGATCACCAAGACACTCAAAAAGAGAGACGATGATGCTGACCACCACTGTTTCTCGACTCCCATGAAGTCTATGCAGGTCCTTCGTCCAACTCAATTTCACTAATTCGGGAAATTGGGTTCGGTGCCCTGAAATTGTCTCACAATTTCAACTATGTCCTCGTGGCAGCAGACCCTGAATTTGGAGAAATCGATCATCAGCCACAAACCCAACAAGATTAGGAAGCGAGGTTCTTCCTCCTCCTCGTCTTCTTTGGTCCGAAGATACCGATTTAAGCGAGCAGTTTTGGTGCCCATGTGGAACACCAGGACTAAGTCTCCCTCTATGGGGACCCAACTGACAAAGCCTCTGTCTTCTTCCGTGATGATAAGTGGCAAAGAGAAGGACCTTTCAGTGTCAACGAGGAACCTTGCTGCTACATTGTGGGAAATCAATGATTTGCCTGCCTCCAGAGCGAAGAAGGATTTAAATGCAGAAAAGGTGAGAAGCAAGAAGAAGATAAGGAAGCAGAAAGCTGCCAACTCGTCGAAGCTATATTTGTCAGATTCATCGTATGGTCCCATCTCGGATTCTGAGGTCAGTTTATATCACTTTTATGTTTTTTTTTTCCAACCATCTAGGGAGTGCCTTAATATTGATTTTTAACCTGCTTTGAAATTGATTATGAAGAGAGTGAAAGGTTTTGAAAGTGAGGGCAGTAGAAGAAGAGCTTCCGTGGCATCTCATAGATTTCAATTGGCTGATTACTACTTGGGAGGCTTTGATGATCTTAGCAATGCCAATTTCGATGAGGTAAGATAATTAATTAGCTCTAAGAGAAGGTAGACTAATGGCACTGACTATTTCTATTATTAATGCTAGAGGAACGTAGACTAAAGATACTAACTTGTTCCTTTTAAACAAATTACTATTTTCGAGGATAATGTTCCTCGATGACCAAATTTTCCATCAACACCGCTGTTAGCCTTGCCTCTTCGTGACGACAAGCATTATGTCTTCTGAGTATTAACATATGATATAGTTTAAGATGAAGCCGTCACTATTCACCCTTAAGTAGTCTTCATTCACACTTCATTGAATGGTAGCAACAGTGATATATCCTAGTCCTTATTTGAGTTCAAATTCAGGTGGGAAATCAGCCAAGAAACAGTCCTTATAGCAAGGACATGGTTAGAGTTAAGAACAGTCTGAACAAAGCTAGAATTGGCCTATCCACATCGAAGAAGCTTCTCAAGGCATTAAAACAAATATGCCTTCACGAACATCATTCATCAACCATGCCTTTGATCTTAGCTCTTCGCAGCGATCTCGATCAGGTCTGCAACCAAGTTGATCAAGTAATCCAAGAACAGGGTTCAAAACATAATGATATGGAGTATCTCTTGAAGCATTTCATTGAAGAAAAGGCCGCTTGGAAACGAAGAGAGCAAGATAAGGTTCGCGAAGCCATATCACGCATGGCAGAAGAGATTGAAGCGGAGAAGAAGCTAAGGAGGCAAACTGAAAGGTTGAACAAGAAGATTGCTCAAGAAATGGCCAATGTAAAAGCTTCCCATTTAAAAATTTCTCAAGAGTTGGAAACAGAGAGAAAGGCGAGGGAGACTCTGGAGCAAATTTGTGATGAGCTAGCCAAAGGTATAGGGGAGGACAGAGCCAAGGTAGAAGAACTGAAAAGAGAGTCGGCTAAAGTTCGAGACGAGGTAGAAAAAGAGCGAGAAATGCTTCAGTTTGCTGATGTTTTGCGTGAGGAAAGAGTCCAGATGAAACTTTCAGAGGCTAGGTATCAATTTGAGGAGAAAAATGCCGTGTTCGAAAAGCTAAGAAATGAGCTCGAAGCCTTTCTCAATAATAAAGGTGAAAATAGTGATATTTCTCCCCTATTAAACAGAATCGAAGATCTGGGATCATATTTGAACCGAAGCCGTTGGGGATCTGAATCTGCAGAGAAAAAAGCTGATATAGATGCTGGAGATAGAGTAAAGCCAGGAGATGAATCCGATGATAGCGATCTCCATTCCATTGAATTGAGTTTGGACAATAGTAAGAGAGGCTACAAATGGAGTTATGCTGGTGATAATGATGCAGGAGATGAACTCAAAAGAATTCCAACTGGCAGTACAGGAAGGAAATCTCTGTCTGAAAGAATTCAGTGGGGGAATATTTGCCTCAACAAGAAGGATCATGAAGAATCGTGTGAATTGCTCTCTGGAGCTCAGATGCTTGATAAAATCGATGAATTAGAGAATTACAGGTCTAAATCAATGGCGTTGCAGGATGATGGAGGCGAAGCCGAGATAAGTTTTTTGCTGGAAGGAGATCAACTGAAGCAAGAGGCTGCAGGCATAATATCAAATTTCTAAACAGTGTTCTTGATAATTTATGTAATAGATAGATTCTGTCACTTTTGTTTTCAATTCCTAATGCCTTTTTGAAGTGTTGAAAGTTTCATTCATCAGTACCGCATCCGTGTTTGGATCGTCCTATGTTAATATTATACCTAAGAAATAGGTAAAAAGAGAAGTTTTAGCTCTGGTTATTTGTCTGGGCTGGCTATTCATTTTTGTTACAGCCTTTAGCTTGCCTGGCATTTAAAGTGGGAATAGATACGGACCATTTGCCCTAAGAACAAGGTACTCACTATTCAACAGTGAATCCACACATGACCGTTGCCACCTAACAAAAGCAGAAACGGATCTTTTAGTGTATAAACAAATGAGTAAGATCCCAATTGTATTTGAACTGTACGATTTATATGAAACAGCACCAACAGTAATTTTTTTTTAACCAAATGTTACACTTTAAAAAATATTTAGATAAATGTTACGATCAAATTTATTTTTCAGATGAACGAGTTTAAATTTGTACTAAACTCGTCCATCTAAAAAAAAAATTCATGGTCAGATGGTGAACGAGTTTGGACTGTCAGAAAATAGCCAAACGTGAACAAGTTTGGCTGTCCAACAGCCAAGGTGTGGCAGCCAACTCATTATTCAGGTGAATGCGTTCAGTACAAATTTAAAACTCATTCACCTGAAGAATAAATTTGACAATAGCATTCATCTAAATATTTTTTAAAGTGTAAGATTTGGTTAAAAAAAATCACTGATCATAACATTTCACTGGAAAAACCTACATTCTTCCAAATGACTCAAACATCCAAATCCTCCTCAGTACACTCTGATTTAGGACCCTGTGTGTGTGTTTGTACGTACGTGTATGATATATGTATTTGAGACCTTTCACAGAACAAGGGCTATTTCTATCCACCGCCACAACTCGATATCATCATGACACAAGCGTTTATGACACAAAAATGGGGAGTCAGATTTCTCGAAAAGCGGATACATGAGTTTTTGGTCCATACCTTTATGACACAAGCCTTTAATTAAAAGAAAGCAGAGGCCACTACTGAACCATTTCTATCCGTACAGCCTGTCCTACGTGGCGGTGGCATAAGCATTCGGCCGCCGACCCTCTCCCAAGAGTCTAACTTCGAAGAAGAAGACCCCAGTTGCCAACTTGGTTTTGGCACACAGAAACAGAAGCTATACAGACAAATTAAGGAATAACCTCTCACAAGCGAAGTCTCAACAGACACCTTTCTTCCGATTCTATTCCTCCCCACAAGGCATCTTCTGTTTTGAACCCTAAACAGGTATTTCTGCTTCGGGGGAAAAATTAAAATAATGCAAGGAGCCGAGAGAATGGCCGACGTGGTTTCAAGGGAAGCGCAGATGTCGATCGCCACCTCCTCCATGTTTCCTGGATTCAGGTTCTGTCCTACCGACGAAGAGTTGATTTCCTATTATCTCAGGAAGAAGTTGGATGGCCATGAAGACAGCGTTCAAGTGATTTCCGAGGTTGAGATTTGCAGATATGAGCCTTGGGATTTACCAGGTCAGTTTTATGTGTCTTTCTCCTCTCTTACTTCAAAATCTTCCTTTTATATCTGGGATTCCATTTATTTCCACTGATGGGCTTTCAATTGATTGGCCCCGTCGGAATCAGAGATTGTTGTTTGTTAACGTAGCTCATACTAGTTTAGGAAGATAAATATGAAATGAAATTATAAGACTGAACAAATATATCTATGCATGTCAGTTGACGAACAAGGTCGATATCAAATTATAGCAGAGTTAAGGAAGAGGTGGCATGTGCTTGTATTGAAATCTTTTATATCTGGAGTCGCATTCTCATGGTTGTTCAATATTGTTCATTAAAAGAAGATAATAAAGCATGTACAATGAAATTCATTCAGAGTTGTTTTTTTATCTAAGTATGCCCCGAATTCATCAGATAACGGAACCTTATTTCCATGTTGGCTTATGATTGATTTATGAGCAGCAAAGTCATTCATTCAATCAGAAACCGAGTGGTTCTTCTTCTCCCCTCGTGGAAGAAAGTACCCAAATGGTTCACAAAGCAAGAGAGCAACCGAATGTGGCTATTGGAAGGCCACCGGAAAAGAGCGCAACGTAAAGTCAGGTTCTAATGTCATAGGCACCAAGCGAACTTTGGTATTCCATATGGGTCGTGCCCCAAAAGGAGAAAGGACTGAATGGATTATGCACGAATACTGCATCAACGACAAATCCCAGGTGATGACCAATCAACACTATGATCAAATCGAGCTTTTTTAACTTGCTTTTCCTTTTGCTGTGAGAATGTGTTTGAGAAATAAACGTAAGATAGAACGTAGGCGAGGATGTATTTATTTGTGACTGACTTCTAGAAATGTATGTATTTTTGTTTTAGGATTCATTAGTTGTTTGTCGGCTAAAGAGGAACACAGAGTTTCGTCAGAACGATGCTTCAAACAGGGCATCTTCTAGTCAGCAGCAGGCAGTGAATTCTCATGAAAGCAACTGTGCTGTCTCCGAAGCTGAGATAGATCAAAGGGGTGTGTCCGAGCAAGATAAAGGAGTTGGATGCAGTTCAAAACGCAGCAGTTGCAGTTACGATTCTCCTTCAGTGGAGCAAATTGATTCTGCATCTGAATCCAATCAGAGAACAGCCAACTATGACGCTGCTGTGGCAGAATCTTCGAGTCACCAAAAGGTATTCGGTTAACGGATTGTGTGCCAATCAATTCTCAAAAGCAATTTCACGCAAATCGAGACAAAACGCTCTCATATACTTACCTCGGATTCTGTGAAACCAAGGTTTGAAACCTAGGTTTTGTTACTTCCCAAACAAGCCTTAAATAAGATTGATGAATGAGTTCTTGCCCTTTGTGGATGGAACAGTTGCTGCATTCTGATAAACTGGTTGTTTCAAATATTTAATGTAGGAGGTGGATGAAGAGGATTGTTATGCTGAGATACTGAAAAATGATATCATCAAATTAGATGAATCTTCATTGCCGTCGCAAGAGGCTCCCACAAGATCGCAGGATCTTCCGAAGACACTTCCATTCCAAGGCACAGCTCAACGAAGGATTAGATTAAAGGTAGATAAAACAAGGCGTTCTGCTGCTGCAGGACTTGGTTTTCCAGGCTCAAAGCGCTCCTCCAAGAGTACCACTCTCTTTGGTACATTGACAAATCGGGCAGTGTTATGTGTTCTCTTAGTTTTAACTTTGATGGCCATGTATTTGTCTTTAATGGGCTTGGGGAGTCTCAAACCAGTGAAAAGCTGTGAGAGATTTGGTTCTGTATGCAAACTTTGAGTAACACATTGTGCAAGTTTAGGTTGGTTCCCTTCCAATAATGCATTAGCTTTCTAATTTTGTGCATGTTTCACGCAAAAGCTTTAAAACAGAGGGACTGCTCAGGCACTCTTCTGAGAAATTATATAATTCGATACCAAAATATATACAGAATTTATTGAGGGAACCATCCATGAAATTCCCAATTGCATCGTCTGAAGTTGGGATGATAGTGAGTTAAGGTATAGGCTGAAGATGAAAATTCACACGTTTCAGACATAACAAAACAAAATCTAGTTGGGAGATAGCAACGAGTTCATAAAGTGGGCTTTAGGGCGGGGTGGCACCATCCATCCGAATATTAATTTGCTTGTTGTGAGGCAGGTTTTTCGTGTAGGAATTGGAATCACTTCCCTCGTATGTGCCGTGCTGTTTTTTTATTGAATGCAACATCATTAACACGATCAAAACATGCGTTTTGTTTATGTTACTTAATTATTCCACTGCTTTGTATGGTTGAGGAAAACAAAAGCCACGGGATGGAATTCCTGTTCACTTAAACAACACTGTCGCCTTCATATAAACAAATACCGCTAATTTCAGTGGAACCTTCGTAAAGAAACCGTCTAAAGATTGAAGTCCCTTGATCATTTTTGTTAGTTGCAATATGTTCCAAATGTGAATGAATATTCCTTCCCTCGTACATTAATCTTTATGCCCGGCCGTTTGGCCATACTTTCAACCGAGTAGGTAATTGTTTGGCTGTCAATCACCAAACTCTCAAATAACAATAACATTAACCACGATAATAACAGGCTCTCAAAATTTGAAATAATAATAATGAAGTGTTTTAAGTTAGTGCTATTGCTGAGTTGAAATCCAACTACCTGATAGATAGAAGGACTAAACCAATACCTGTTGCCAAAAAACAAAAGAAAAGAAGCAGCAATACTTTTACTGAGTTTTCGTTTTCGTCTTTGCATCAATATGTTTAAAGAAATTATACATCATACAACTAAAGGAGATAATTAAGTTGTTGGATATAGGCAAATTAAAGCATTCAACATAGACTTCCGATGAGGTGATGACGTGGACCAAGTCACCACTTGATTTGAAGCCACCCACTTGGATCGGCGCGTGTTTCTTCTGACGCGTTGAACTTGGACACTCTCGCTCCCTCCGTCTCTCTCTCTCTCTCTCTCTCTCTCT
>QFDD01008662.1:0-12476 GCA_006871305.1 Vachellia collinsii | reverse complement strand
CCTTCGGTGACACAGCGTGTTCGTCTGATAAGAGTGTGTCTTGTGTTGAAGTCAACCTCCTGTTGGGGATTTGGAGCTCAGTACCAAACTGTGTAGTTGGGAATCAATAAAGGGAAAAAAAACTCTTGTGTTTACTTATCGTTTTTGTCTGTATTACTTTTACACTTTCTTTCTCAACTTGAACTTTAAACGATTTCATTCGCACAACAGAAAATTTTTGAGTCTGATGAAAGAAGATCTTGCAACTTATAAATCATATCCATATATATTAACTTTTATGTCATTTGTCTCTCGGATCAAGGTTTCTTTACCGATAAATCATTGGGAACTAAAATAAATTCAAGTATTTAAATTACTTTACTATATAGAAGGAACCGCAAAGCTCAGCTAGGCATTCATCGATCTTCGGCTAAATTAAAAGACCCAATTGAATTAATTGATTTGTTTTGGTTCAAATTTCTACAAATTTGGATTCTTTTGTTTTGATACAGATGACTTAATTTTTCTGTTGCTTTCTGATCCAACCAGACCAGATTTTTGTTAAATTTCTTCTTCGTTTTCGATCAACTTAGAAATTAATCTTATATGGATCTGAGGGAATCCGAAGCCAAATTTCCAATTACATGTTTCAATAACAAATGATTACAAATAGATCTTCTTCTGAGAGGGGAAAAAATAATTCACAGAATCACCACCAGAAGAAAGAAATATTAAAATTAAGAATTGAGAACGATCAGATTACTTACAGATGGGATCAAAATATAAGAAGATGATGAAATGATTCTAAGGTAGTTAGCCCAATACTCTGGAACGTGTGATCCACACGCGCGTTGCGTTTCGATTTCATCGCGAGTTGATCTTCCAAACACAAGTGGATTCAGTTTGATTCGGCTCCAACGCGAAATAGCTGTAAGGTCATTTTGAGACGGGCGAATTTTGATTCCGTGTTTCGCGGTACACGCTACAACCATGAGCCATACCAAGTTAACCGTCCACCCTTCATTATATGCAATTTTTTTTGGGGTGAATTAGCTGTCCCTTGACCACTTTTCTCTTCGAAGTTTAAATTATAAAAATTTTCGTTTCTCCCATTAAACAAACTTTCTGAAACTTAAATTTGTATTCTCTCCTTATAAGAATAAAGCATATTTCTGCATTAACCAACATGTTGTTGGCTATTATATACATACTTTAATAGGGATCAACGGATATTCCATCAATCACAATATAAGCAATGTTCTCCAAAATACGTAAATGTATATGTTGGAAGTTTACAAAAGGGGAGAATTCAAGAAAGAGATCACAAAATTGGAAATTTATTAGAAGTGACAGATGAAAATAGTAGAAGATGGCACAATGGGGTGGGGGTGGGGGGTCCACTTGACCTGAACTAATGAAAAATATAGTTTACAATAATCATTTCTTGATTATCTCATAGATAAACAAGCTTAATATCTACTCTTGGGCTCTGGGGTCTCAATTTTGATTTTTTCAATTTTACTCTTCTTATTTCTTCAGATTATCTAACTTATCAAATTCTTATAAATGAAGATGAAGATATTGAATTGATTTTTAAGGAACAGTCTGAAAGAGATGAGGATACTCAATATATACTTTTCTACTCTGATTATGAATCATCTTTTGAAGAAGAGTTGAATCTTTATTCCATAGATCCATTTATTCCATCTTGTCTAGTTAGAATTTTCACCCTTATGACCAAATCACTGCAGTGAAGTGAAATAATGAGTTTGTTTTTGTTAAGTGAGATAGATAACACAAATCACACAATATTATGTTTTATCAAAAACTGACCATGTAATTCACCTTCTTTTCCTTAAAAATGACTTGTCAATTTAGACTATATTATCTGTAAAGATTTGAGAGCATGGCCCCTTAAAATATTTTTTAAAACATATATCTGAATTAAAACATCTTAAACCAAATAAAAACGTAATTATAGTTAATATATATCGAAATGTTTAAAATATAATTCCCTAACTTCAAATAACTTTTGTACTTGCATACATTGAAATTTGGCTGAAAGTCTCAATACAAAAATTATGTATAACAAAAAAGGGCTTTTTTTTCAAAATTTTGTGTTGATCAAGATTGATCCAATAAAATAATGGCACGTTAGACAAGATTGTGGTACAGTGTAAGAACGAAGCAGGGGATTTGCACTTACAAAACTCGGCTTGTGGGTACGTGGCGGTAGATCTTTGAGAATAGGTACCACGTGGCATCACGAGAAGGCCCTTAAACACGTGGCAACTCGTAAAATAGGAAATGTTGCCTTATCACACAACCAAATGTGTGGCCAGTATTGAACCCAGCTATCTGCTCAAAATTTTTTGTTACATTTTCCCATACGCTTTAATTATTGTAATTAATTTCTCAAGGACGTAAATAAAAATATTTAACAACAAATAACCTAACATTTGTAACTATTTTAATTATCTATCTCATTCTTATTTTTTACTTACAAAATTAGAAGTTAACAAATAATCAAATTTATGAACCGAATGATTAACGTTTTCTTGAAAGTTATAAAGTAATAAATAATTTAAAAAAAATTAAAATTCTAAAGCAACCACTATTTTAAAAGAAAGGAAATACTCATTATTAGTTTGATATGATATATTAATGATACAGGGAACCATATTTTTTGAGCCATTTTGATTATCAAGCCTCATCCTGGCCTGTTTGGATTAACTGCAATTGTACAAATAAACAAGTGATTAAAAACATTATTTTTCTTGATATCCAAACAGGCATTAAATGCACAGACAGACACACACGCACACACATAAAGGTTCAAGATGTTAACGAGGTAGAAAACTACTTATTATCACACACAAATAAATTAGGGAATAATTGCGCTATTGGAATATTGGAAGAATGCTTGGTTTGGGAATCTTTCTATTAAATTTAACTCTTGGCTAGCATAGATGTGTCACCTATATAAGACCACGCTAAGAGAGGTCAATTCGCTTTCTAAAAATACTTGGGGGGTCCAAAACATTCTGAGCTACTCTAAATTTTGTTAATTTTGAACAATTCTAAATAATTTTTTCGACACATACTTGTAATTAATTGCTTGATGTAAGGTATAAATTAGTAGTAATAATTAATGGGTTAAACTCTTACAATGAGAAGGTTAATTGTTCGTGCAAGTCACAACATTCTTGAGACTTGAACAATGCGACTCATTTCTCATACTTCATGCAATGCATAAGACTCATACCATACTAATTTTAAGATAAAAAAACTCAAGGTCCAACAAATATTAATTCGCATGGAAAGAAAGTTGGGGTTCATCTTTTAAAAAAAATTCTGAAATCACACTTGCCAAACTTTCTCCAAGTATTTGATCTTTAGAAAAAACATAATTTTTGGTCCCTCAAATTTTAAATCATTGATTTTGATCTCTCAAGAGGAAATATGGTCTATGCACTTATTAAATCATAGAAATCAATGTTTTAAATAAAATAAAATTTGAGGAACTAAAATCTATAATTCAAAACTTGATGATCAAACTTTATCACAAAAAAAAAACTCGATGATCAAAACAAAAATCAAGGCAAACTCAATGGACCAAAAATATATTAACTCTTGATCTTTTTTATTGTAATAAAAAATAGCAATTAGAGAATGAACTCCCAAAATTAAGGGCACCAATGTTGACTTATTAAGGGAAACATAACAAAGGGCCCATGCCCTTAAGCTAATTATGCTTTTTTTATTAAAAAATCCAAATAATATTATCAAGGTAAAAGGATTAATCTATATGATACAGAATAAGTAATAAGTAGAAGGGTAACATTGTAGCCTAGAATAATAATTAAAGTTACAGGTCGCAAAAGAAACCAAAGGAAAATACTTTTAACATAGTACGAACATCATGTCAGACTGTGTCCTAATATCTTAGCTTGTTTGATTCTGGTATGAAGCATGAACGATAAATCTAACTTAATGCTACCTTTAAGTAACCCAAATGATTCATTGACTTTGCCCTTAGATATTAAGGAATCTTCCTATATATATACTCATCTGGTCCTATTTATAAGTCACTACTAACATGTTTTATACGGATTATGAAAAACCTTAAATATCATTTTAACACTGCCTTAAAAGTTTAATAACTTTATAATTTTATCACTATTTATTGATTTCAATATAATACATGAAAGTAAAGTCAACGCATTATAAATTAAAGGTAAAATTGTACATTCACAAAGTTAATGAAGTGATTTATTAATAAGGTTAAATAAAACCTTATCTCTACCCTATAAAAAGAAATAGAGGAGTAGTGTGTGTTTGTGTGTGTGTGTGTGTGTCTGTAGAGGATTGGCCACCAACACAAGGCTTTAGAGGCTTTAGGGGAAGTTGAACTCACACCCATCGAGGACGACTACTTGTGGAAGCTTCTATATTTTTTTTTATATAAAGATCAATTTTATAAAAGAAAGAAAATTATTTAACTTGAGAATTGGTATAATAGAGTTCAGAATGGAGAAGTAATAAAACATCAGCGTGTATTATCAAAAATAAATAAATAAAACATCAACGTGGAAGCTCTTACGTGTAGGTGTGTGATCAATGAGCCAACACTTGAGGATGGAACTCAGATTATCCCAATTTTTTCTGGGAATTGCTATGAAGTGAAAAAAGAATGGACTTAAATACCAAGAAACTCTAAATGACAAAGGGGAAATATAAATTATTAAATTATATGCTGTCATTTCTTAAATTAAAATTTGTTATTACATGCTCTTCACTTGTTATTAAAAATTTAAGTAATCAAGTCCATTCCTTAAAATTTTACAGTAATTCCCCATTTTTCTATAAACGGGTTGATTAGTGAGTTATGCTCTAGGAAGATATGAGAAACAAGCTAGATAGCCTTCGCGGCTCATAGAACTTTAAAGACGTGGAAGGTATTTATTCGCAAACAAAATTCTCATGTTGGTAGCGTGGGATCTAAATCACATTTAGATGGGTTAAAGCCAAAATTTGGCTCAACACTCTTTTTCAAAAGGTATTTATCTAGTTGCAAAATATTTAGATAAGTTACGTTGATCAGAAAACAATGAGATTGACTCAAACAATATTTGTAGTCACTATTAATTTCTACTTCTTAAACTTAATTTGAAGTCTCAAATATATCCTTAATCAGCCAAATTTGCCCATTAAAAGTCAGGATCCCTGCCGGAACCAAAAACAGTAGAAAAACCAAGAAAAACTTGAACTATATAATGAATGGTCTTTAATACACATTTATCTTCATATAGATCGACCTAATGCTTTTTGTATTCATCTAGTCGAGTGGTTAAACCAATCAATTGATTGCAGCTTGTTAGACTAAATTTTTCCCCTAGGTTCACGAATTATTCTGAAACATGCGATGTTACGTTAAGAAAGAAATTATTCTATACGTACCTGGATATATAAAGCAACTGAGATGAGATGAGACTGTACCATATTGATCCGCTTTAAAAACATGAAGCTAAATATGAATAACCACTTTCATCGTTACTTAAAACCGATTAAACTTGTGATATGATCATTCTCCATAGCTAATGCTCTGTCCTGTGTGTAGTTCAAGCCAGTGACGAAGGAGGAACCTGAAGAACGTAGAGGCAATCACTACATGTCTTGGGGTTTATATATAGCAGCGTGATAAGAATTTTTATTTTAAATTCTACAACTATATAGTATTTTTCCCCTTCTATGAAGTAATGGGCATTTTTTGAATGCCGAAAAAGGTTTTTTTTTTTTTTAAAGGGGGGGGGGGGTTTACACCTTACAACTAGCAGCCAGAAAACATACAGAACAACTAACTTTTTGGGGGTGTTGTTTTGAAGTTTTCTTTAAGGTTTCTCGCCCGAGAATTAATTCAACAATATGACGACTTCAAGTCTCAACAACAAGTATTTGGGTGTAATAAACAATTCGATAAATTATTGTGATTGGTTTGACTTGATGTTTTTGAATGAAGATGGCTTTCACAGGCAAAGGATAAAGAGATGGGTTTGACATTAAATAATTGAAGCAAATGGTTTTGAGAGAATATATATATATATCACCTTGTGTTTGGAAAATGGAATTCGCAATTTGAAAATTCAATTTGAGTGCTTTTAATCTGGCTAGTGGTTTTGCTAGGTTCAGATGCATTTGGAAGAAGAAAATGAATGATTATGCAGTCATGTGCAACAAGTGGATATTTATGGTTATTGAGCAAATCTAGGGTGACGATGATGTCATCAAATATTAAATGTCCATCACAAGTTGATGACATTAAACCAGCGTCCAGTAATTTGTTCATAAAATACTCATGCCATAATTAATGTAATATTTCTCGGTTAACTAATTTAAAAAGATTAAAAAAGTTAAATAAATTATTTTAAAATAATTAAGTTATCATTTTTTTCAAAATAATTTACTTGACTTATAAACTAATATATAATCTAATTATATATACTCCTTCTTGTACACAATATAAGTCACTGTAACTAATTCATCATAACCACAAAAATTGCTGTTAACTCGTTGAATTTGCTTTAAATTGAAAATTTTCAACTTCACCCATATTAATTATGGCTTTGAAGAATAAAGAAAAATGTAAGGAGCCACATCCAAGGATTAATTACCAAGGTAAAATTGACAAATTTGTATCAATTGCTCTTCATGGTGATTTGTATTATGCACGGAAATGTAAGTAATTATAGAGAGATCATGTGATGTGATAAATAAAAAATTTATTTAGTTTTATTAATCTATCCAAACAAAATTTCTTGAATGTGGTGATTTAGTTTTATAAGAGTTAATATTGAATAAGACAATTTCTTAAAAGGTTGACCTTGACATTATAGACTGTTAATTCAAGTCAAAAAAACATTAGATACTGTTAATCCAGCCATCCATTATCACCTCTAGATAAGGGCGGTTTCTAAAACCGAAGAAATAAATTCTTTTTGCTTTTATGGCAAAAAAAAAATATTATTGATCTTTTAATTTTATTTGAAATTATATTTCCATTCCTTAACTTTATAGTCTATCATTTTCTTTTCTTTTCTCTTTGACCTTCTAGGATGCTTTATATTTATAAAAAAAAATTTAAGAAGTTTTTCAATATCTCTTTAATATAAGATCCTTTAGGCCGTTTTTGGGTGCGTCAAGACAAATGTTGATGGAGCATGTGCTAAGGAAGCAACGAACGCATCTTGTGGTGGAATAGCATGAGATCATATAATGGTTCGATGTTGAATGGTTTCATGTTCAACATTAGCAAGGGACAACCTTCATACTAAATTATAGGATATTCTACAAGGCCTCAAAAAAGCGTGGGACTTGTATTGTTGCAATGTGGTGTTGTAAAGAATTGCTAGGAAGCAACATAGTTGATTATGACTGGATAGAGCGAGGAACACCCCCAGAGGTGAGCTTCTTTAAAAAATCAAGAGAAGACTGGATCGAGATTGTAATGTAAGGATTGAGTGATGTAACAGAGAGATTAATAGGGTAGCATATTCTGTGGTGAAACATGCTCTAAACAATGTTGAGGGAATAAGCTTCTTTAGTTCACATTATAACTTCACTGCAGAAATTCTAGAGTCTACTATAGTAGAGCTATTTATAGTATTTTTTTTGTCAAAAAAATAAAGCGAAAAATAACCAAAATTCATATTAAATATATAATTATTGACTCTTTTTTATGTGAAACAGTATCTGGTCAATTACTAATAATCTCTCCCACTGTATACATACATATAAATAAATATATACATATAATCTTTGTTGAATTTTATTTATAAATATATACATATAAACTTCATTAATTATACCTTAAAATTCAACAACTTTTCAATTTTATCTCTATTTAATATACATTATACTCCATAAAAACAAAGTTAATCAATAATGAATAAAGAGTAAAAGTGTATATTTATATGATATAATTTAATTGTATGATTTATATTCTTATAAATAGGACCAAAAATTCCTTTTCTGTACCATAATAGAAGAGTAAATAATATGCCCCTATTTGTAGATACATAGAAGCCGAAGAATGAATAGTCCAGATTCACATTGGTTGGCTTATGCAGAAAATTAAAGCATTACCTGTATATAGAAAAGGTTTTTTTTTTAAATATACAAAATAAAATAAAATTCTTATGGAAATTATATGTTTTGGAGTTTTGCTACGTCACAGTAATTGCAAATTATGGGCACCATTTTTAATATCATTTCCAGACACTGATATTTTTTTAAAAAAAAAAATCATCACCGCCGTTAACTTTCTGCTCACGACATTAACATAATCACAAATTGAAGATACTTTTCCTCGCCACTTGATCGAAAAAATTTTTAAAATATTTTTTTATCTCACATTATCATTACAAATTGAAGACATCTTTTGCGACCACTTGTTGGAGAAATTAAATATTTTGATGCTTAACTGTGTCTTTGTGTGTGGTTCAGTGACTATATATATAACTTTGTGGTCATCGCCACTGGTCTCTCGCCTGCGGATTTGCAATTTTCGAAGCATGTTTTTCTCGTTTTCTTTTTATCAAAAGGAATATTTGATGCAATTCCATCGTTTAATTTAATTAGCGTGGATCATTTGTTTCCATTTGTTTCAATTTCAATTTAATTTATCTGGTTTTCGTTTTATTCATTTTTGTTGTGAATGGCTGCAAATGGAGACTGTTTTATAGCTGCTGCCATTGTCGGTGGTGGCGCAAAATTCACCGTTAATGGCAGCAAAACTATACTATCGCCACAAAAGATATTTATATTTCATAAAGTATGAGTCATATTGCCAAAACTAATTACTGTTGATTAAAGCATGTTATTTTTTGTAGTGAAAGTGGTTTGGCCTATCCATTATTTGGTTAGTTTGTATGAAGCCGGAGTTTTGGTTTGAAAAAATCAAACCACAGTAGAGATCAAATTTGGCTTTGAGCCAACTCCAATTCATAATTCCACTTGATCTAATATTTAATGGTATATTGTTCGCTCTGCAAATGCAAGGGTCACTTCAAGTAATAAAGTGATGAGGAAGTATCGTTCCCACGAGGATTTGTTTAAAAATCTCAAACAATCAAAAGGTTAGGTACATTCAATCAAGTTGAACAAATCAAACATTTGATAAGAAATGATAATTTTGAAAACTAATTTCTAAAACTACAAAATGATAAAAACAATTGATTCTTTAACTTTAAATATGATTTTTGGAGTCTAGGATTATTTCTCCCCCTTGTAATTCATAACCTTGACATAACTTCCTCTCATAAATACTCTTAATGTATAAATGTGCTAATCTAGGATTCTAAAAATACTTGTAAAAGCTTTCTCAAGTCAAGAACAAGTATTTACTTCCATTAATTGCTCAATCTCTTGTTACAATTAACAAAATCCAATTTTCAAGCTCCAATCATAATGTGACTATGTAAGGCTAACAAATATATCTCTATCTTGCCAACAAAACCATCCATTTATGATGGAAATTTCAAGTTCTTACACCATTTTACTCAAGTTCCACATTTAACCTAGCTATCTCAAGCATCAATCAAGTGAACCCAACATCTAAATGGTGATCAAACATTTAGAAGCACTAAGCAAAGAGTAAAATGAACACATATATCATTAATTACAAAAGTAGAGGAGTATTTAAGAGTTAATCTATATAAGGGTTCAAAATAATCCTAAAATGAAAAGTTTCGCTACTCATTGTCAGCCACAAGCTACAAATCACAAGAAGAATCGTAGCCCAAAACAGAATACAAGAGAGGAAAGGGAAAGGAAGGAGAAAACCAAGAGAAGGAAGCTCAAAATCTCTTCCAAAGCTCAATCTCTTACTCCAAGCTCTTTAAGACCCAAACCCTAGTAGACCCAACTCCAAAATGCTCCCAAAAAGTGCAGAATGTCGAGCTTCCTCGTGTTTTTGCCTTAAAAATCCGATTTTTCGCTCATTACTGATGTTGTACGTTTTGCTGTCAAAACTGGGCCGTGACCAAACTGTTTTGAGCTGCAACTGAGTACCTCTTCGGTTGAAAGTGCACTGTAGCCAAGATAAGTACTACAGCTCGTTTTGCCTCTGGAAATCACCTCAACTTAATGTGTTCTACTCATAAATTGACCTCCATTTCT
This sequence comes from Vachellia collinsii, assembly GCA_006871305.1. Classification (NCBI taxonomy): domain Eukaryota; kingdom Viridiplantae; phylum Streptophyta; class Magnoliopsida; order Fabales; family Fabaceae; genus Vachellia; species Vachellia collinsii. Next base: position 2,321 of record QFDD01008662.1, on the reverse strand, counting down.
TCCCTTTTGACTTTCCTAATGTGGTTTTGAATCAACTTTGATCTCCAAATGATTCTAAGCTAATTTCAAGTTGCTTGCAACAAATTCTTTTTCTACCAAAATATACCTTGCAAAATGATTAAATTTATCAACTCTTAATAAGCAAGGATAAGAGACAAAATATGCATAATTAAGCAATAATGTGCAATCAAGAACCTCATGTACATTACCTATCTTTGAGTATTCAAAACATGTACAACAATACCAAAAATGTATTAAAATACAAGGAATATGCACTAAAATGACATGAGATTTTAGAGGTTAACATATATTTATAATATATTGATATATTATTGATGTTAAAATCGATGAAAAATCTCTATTTGAAAATTTTATTGATTAAAAGGATCTGAATAAAAATACAAATGCTCTCTGTCTTACATAATACTGGTATTTTCTATATATGAAAATATATGTAATTTTTTCAATCAATAAAAAATTTTAACTTGAACGATTGCATGATAAAATAATTGGAATGCCATTTTAGTTTTTGTCCTCTAAGTGGAAGAGTTTAGTACAAAATGCAAATGTAAAAATGGTAAACTTTGCATAATTACTATGATGGTTAGCATTCTTCTAACCTAAACACTTAATTTTGTTTCGTATATTGTTTAGTTTATTATTCATTTGGACATATGTAACTAACGTAACCATCATTATGTTCTCCTTCAAGACTTAATGGCCCAAAAAATGCCTATGCGGGTTTTGCCAACTTTTTGGAATTTGGGCCTCACAAAAGGAAACTTGAAGTATTTTCTTTTTCCATAACAATGAGGATATCTATCAAAGCAGAAATTGGATCTAGTTTAAGTAGTTAGCCATTCACAATGTGAAAAATTAAATTTTAAATTTATTGAGAGTTATTTTCATATTTAATATCCAACAGTGCATCGGACATGATTATTTTCAATAAAAAGATAGAGTTATTTAGCATTCAGGAAAACACTTAAACCCAATACGAATTAAATATTTAGTCAGACGTGGGGATAAATCGCTTATCACCCTAACCTCTAACATATTAAAGAGCCAATCAATTAAGGAGAATCAATATCTCCTACAAAGACTCTGTTTTGTAATAATATTATAAGCTATATGGGACTTTTTCTAAGAGTATACAAGGATTTTCCAGGAACCAGTTTCAGTGTTAAGCCCAGAGCTTAGCTAATCCTACTAATCTTATCTGAATCGTTTAGATCTGGATCTGAACGGTCCAGATTTGATTTTTTTAAAATAACGATTTTTTCAGTAAAAAATTATTTTTTAAAAAAATAGTAGTTAAGATATTGCTTTTATTTTTTATTCTGTATTTACTGTAATAATTTTTTTAGAAAAAAATAGATTTTTATAAAATTAAATTTGAACCGTGCAGATTAGATCTGAACGATTCAGATAAGATTAGTAGGATTAGCTAAACTTTAGGTTTAGCACTGAAACTGGTTCCGGATTTTCCAAGAGTGTACGAAATATAAACAAACCAATCATGCTTGCCTTCTTTTTCTAAGTATAAATAACCTTCTATTAAAGATAATTTTGTTCTGAACAATTCCTCATCCTAGAACAAAATATGCGTCTTTAAATTGCTTAATATAAATATAATAAGGAGAATGACCAATGGGTCCCTCCTAGCTTGTAAAGAAGGTATAATGACAAATAGGTCTATCAAATTAATGCCATTGCACGAAATCTCAGTGGCAAAAAATCAAGAATCAACGTAACAGCAAAAACAAGCAATAAAGAGTTGATCTCGTGGCATGAGGCCTAGCAAGATTCCTTCGGATTTCAAGTTCAAATTTTAGAGAAGACGCTCATGATGGATTGGGCAGTCACAAACCTTGAATCGGATTAATCAATTACTCAAATATTTAATAATAGAATTTAGAAAAAGTGTTGAACCGTTGGGTACGGAATGATAGTACTAAAGAAAAGCAGAAGGCAATAAACCAAAAGTGATTAAGGAGGAGGAGGAGATAAGAATTTTGCCACTCTTCAATGATTCTTGCAAAAGTGACTTTTCTCTCTTTCCTTTACTTCGCTTTCAAGCACTCACTAATTTGGACCCATCAAAACCAAAATGCCTTCGCTTCATCAATTCAGGTAACGTACCCAGCTTTTGATTTAAGAAAATGTCACATTTCATTCACAATTTTATAAATATATCAAAGTTTCTTTCTATGTAGTTGCGTATCATTGTCAAATTAAACCCCGTCATTTTCAGAGGAACACCTTCTTTTATTTCTCTAAACTTTTTATTAAAAAAATGAGATTGTTGAAAAAATTAAACC
>QFDD01008661.1:0-13342 GCA_006871305.1 Vachellia collinsii | reverse complement strand
GGGCCTCCGATGTTGGGCAGATACAGGTAAAGAGGGTCGATGAAGAGGGCGATGAGGCCGGTGACGAGGAAGATCCTGTTCCAACGTGCGACGATGTCGCTGTCCGGGTCGAGAATCTGATGACGCCATAGGATGAGGTAGGCGCGTTCCTCGTCGGTGGGGGGCTTGGACTGGAGTCGCCCGAATCGGCGGAATCTGTGAGCCGGCGTGGATATTATTCTATACATCCTTCCATGGTGGATTCCGGGGCGAACGGATTCCGCTGCCTATGACGGAACGGAGAGAGAGATACGGAGCGGCACTAGGGAGAAAAGGCGGTGGAGGGTTTGATGAGAGATTTGGCGGTAAAGATGAACAAGAAGGAACAGACGCAACGCAGACAAAGATGCTAACCATTTTTCGGAGCATTGAGAAATTCGCGCCAAACCTAACAAAATTCATTGGTCTGCTTTGCCTATTATTCATAGCCAACTAATTCCCTTAACTTTTTTTCTTGATTCATGTTCAGGCCAGTGATTGAGACAAATCCGATCTTTGAAATTTTTGAAATTTGTAAGAGAATTAATTAAATATGGACTGCTAAAATTCTTTTTTTTTTTTAACTTGATAGGTTATTAGATAAAAAATTATTTTTTAAAAATATAATAGTTGAGATTATTTTTATTTGAGATTTTGTATATATTAAATAACATTTAAAAAATATATACTTTTGAAAAATTTAAATCCAGACGCTTCAGATCTAATTAACTTTCTACTAAGCAAAGTGTTTAGCAATTGCATAGAAATTCTGAGTGAGCTTATGCCCCGTTTGGTACACTGGAACTGAGGTTAGAGAAGTGGAAGCGGAATCCACAGAATAGGTTGTTTGGTGCACTGGAAGCCACTTCCATGGAAGTGAGACTTCCACCATTTTGGGTTCTATGGATTCCATGGCTTACCCTATAGAACTAGTTTCACTTCCATGGAAGTGAGATTTTCTTCCTATTATACCTTTCATATTTTCTTTCATCATATCAAACATGTTTTAAAACTCACTTCTAGTATCAATTCCAGTTACACTTCCAATTCCACTTCCTTTTCCAACAAAACCACTTCCATGTAACAAACAGGGCATTAAAGATATATTCATTCGATTCTTATTTATAAGTTATGTAACATCCCAAGGCCCTCCCTCATAGATATTGTCCATATTGCAAACAGAGCAGGGTTTTGTTTCTCTGGGTTTCTACAATAACCCAGAAAACGCGTCTACAAGGGAAATGTATCCACACCCTTATAAGGCGTGCTTCGTTCCCCTTCCCAATCGATGTGGGACTTCACATCCACCCCCCATAGGGGCCCACCGTCCTCGCTGGCGCACCGACCGGAGACCTGGCTCTGATACCATTTTGTAACATCCCAAGGCCCTCCCTCATAGATATTGTCCCTGTTGCAAACAGAGCAGGGTTTTGTTTCGCTGGGTTTCTACAATAACCCAGAAAATAAAACCCTGCTCTGTTTGCAACAGGGACAATATCTATAAGGGAGGGCCAACATCCCCAGATTCCTCCCTCATAGATATTGTCCCTGTTGCAAACAGAGCAGGGTTTTGTTTCCCTAGAGTTCTACAATACTCCAGAAAACGCGTCGACAAGGGGAAGGTATCCACACCCTTATAAGGCGTGCTTCGTTCCCCTTCCCAATCGATGTGGGACTTCACAAGTTACATCAAACATGTCTTACATATATTAAGTAAAATTTTAAACAGCATTAACTCTACCTTAAACTTCAACATTTTTTTAATTTTATCTTTATTTAATTTTCACTATAACACATTAGAGTAAAGTTAATATATAATAAATGAAGGATAATATTATACATCTATATAAAAAGTTCAATGAAGTAATTTAAAAATACAATCAAATATAATATTCTCCATGGCTGTAGATGAGAAAGTACGTGAGAAAGGAGAAACCTGTCAAACTAGGAGCTGTAGACAAATATAAACAAATACAGACAAGTAGACTGAAGTATCTGAATCAAACGTCATAGGCACCTCCAAGTTCCCTACGTTTTTTTTAGACTTTCTTTAAGAGTATGTTTGAATCAATAAAAATTTGAGAAGAAAATGGAAGATCATCATTTTCCATTCCTCTCCTCCATTTGGTTTATCGTTTTCGCATGAAATTGCTTTTCGGCAATACCAAATTTTCCATCATGCATGGAAAGTGCTCTTTCCACTCAAAACGGCGGGATTCCATTTTCTATTTGTGGTGAAAAATCTAAATTGCAATTTGAACATTCCATATCACGACGTGAACATCCCAAATCACGACTTGAGACATTTCAAATCATAACATGGACACACTCAAAGTCATGACCTAGGGAAATCTAAGTAGCTATTTGGGGACACACTCAAAGTCATTTTCCATCTCAGTGAATACCAAATATGCCATGTTAAAAAAAAATTATTCCTCTTCTTTTCCATTATTCTATTCATTTCATTTCCATCCCATCAATTCTTTAATTCAAATGAGCATAGGGTTGACAAAATTTATGAACATATCTATCCAATAAGAAAATGGACCCACAAAATGATTTGAAGCTTCACAATCAGGCTTGACTCTAATACCTTTGACAAAGGCAAGAGACATTAGATAATGAGAAAATGTCAAAAAAACAAAATTTAAAATTGTAAAAGGATAAATCAGGGTTTCGACTTTCTATAATTATAAATTAGGACATTGAACCAAATAAAAATTTCAAAATATCAGTGAAAAGATGAAATTGCCCATAAATATTAAAGAAAGAGGACAAATTTTTTATCCAAATGAACAATATTTTCATTCAGATGAAACATTCATCATATGAATGAGAACACTATTCATTCAGATGAACAGTGCGCTCATCATCAACTCTCATTTTGATGAGTTAAGGATGAGAGCTTTCATTCAGATAAGAATACTCTCATCTGAATGAAAAAAAAAAATCTCTCATCCTCAACTCATCAAGATGATGAGAGATTTTTTACTCTCATTCGGATGAAGAATCTCTCATTCAAATCAAAGCAAAAAAAACAAATATTTCATCCTGATGAGTTGAAGATGAGGACACTTTCATCTGAATAAGAGGAAAAAAAAATCTCTCATCCTAATGGTTGAGGATGAGAGAATTATTCATTTGTTTTTTTTTTTGCTCTCATTCGAATAAGAGTGTGATCATCTGAATGAGAGCTTAGAAAAAAAAATACTCTCTCATTCTCAACTCTCACTCTCCATCTGAATGAGAGCTCTTATCCTCAACTCATCAGGATAAGAGTTGTAGATGAGAGATTTTTTTTTTTTGCTCTCATTCGGATGAAAGTGTCCATCGTCTGAATGAGAGCTCTCATCCTCAACTCATCAGAATGAGAATTGAGGATCAAAGCACTATTCATCCAAATGAAATTTTTTTAGTGCCCTCCTTCCTCAATATTCATAGGCAATTTCATATTTTCACTAACATTTTAAAATCTCTATTTGATCCAATGCCCTAAATTGGAGTTATAGAAATTCAAAACTCTGATTTATCTTTTTACATTTTTAAATGTCCTTTTCTGGCATTTTCCCTTAGATAATTGACGTTAAATATATTTTGGGCATGTTCGTGATATGAGATAAAATTTTGTTCACATACCTATTTCATACATTGTAAATCATATTGTAAAGCAATTTTCAATATAAATCTAAACAGGCACTTTGTTGTGAAGCATCCATATAATGTTAGGTATGTTGGTACTAACGCTAGAAAAACACATTCACGCAGGTCAAAATAAAAAATTCATCTCTTATACTTACTTTACATACTGTAAATTAAATTGGAAAAGTAGTTCTTAATGCTAATCAAACGGACACTTAATCTTGCAAATTGAGGACCAAACTAATCATTTTCTTTCAAAGATTAAAGCATACTTCAATCATTTTAAAATACAGAAGAGTGTCATTTTAATCATTTTCATCCATTTGAACATTAAAACTAATGGAATTCGCATTAAATGACAACTGTAATGGTAATTAAGCTAAGATATTTGAGTCACCAAAAAAAAACATCCAAGTATAGTATATTTCTTTCTACTATCTATCACATTCCTTTTTTTGTTTTTTTGAACAAAACCTCATCACATTCTATCTTGATCTAAAATGGTCTAAAAATTCTAATTATTTTGAAGATTAAAATTAATCTTGACTACATAAATGAATAGATGGCATTTTTCTATAATGAAGTAATTTAAAATGCAACAACAACAACAACAATAATAGTGGTAGTAGTAGTAGTATGTGGGCGTTTTGAGCCCAAAATGGAGTATCGGAGCTCAAAAAGAGAGGTGAAAAATATTAGCCCTATTTGGCAATGTATTGAAGTAAAATGAATTATGGTGTAAAAGTTTTTTAAAGACAAAAGGAAGAAAGAACTGCTTCTTAGGGCGCCACAATGAAAAAAAATGAGAGGTAAGGAAAGAAAAGGAAGAAATAGAAGAGGTATAAAAATAAAAAATGAAAAAAGGAGAGGAGAGAGAGCCACACGGCATATTTAATTTTATTTTTATCTAAAAATTATTATAATATGTATGAGTTATTACTTCTTATTATCAATATAAAAGTTAGTTAACTTTTTGAAAAAGTAAAAATGTTTAAATAGATTACTTAATTATGACATATATTATGAAATATTTATATGTACCAATATATTATATACCAGTGTTCATGTCAATGAAATTTATTTAAAGAAAAAAATGGATCAGGTGATTAGTTTGAGTTATGAAAAATGACAAAAAGTCACTTTTACCACCTCTATGATACAATTACATTTTTCATTTTTTTTCATTTTATTTTTTTCCTAAAATTATCACAATATATAAAATAATATTTGTGTGTGTTATTTAATGAGATTAATATCTTTTTAAGTTATTTTCCATCAACACTTATTTTTTAAATGTTTATCTAAATAAATTTTATTTTTCACAAAAAGTTACTTCTATCACCGCTCAATTAAACATATATCACATAACATTTTCTAACTTATAGCCAAAATTTCTTTCCAAAAAATATTTTACTAAGAATTTATTTCTACCACCGCCTTATCTAAACGGATTCAAGATCTCTCTACATAATTTATAAGGAAGAGAAATAATTTTAAAAGAGTTTTCATAATTTAAATAATACTAATCGATAAATTGGTGATAAATAAAATAAAAGTGTGTATATATTAGTTTATAGCTTTATATAAAATTAAATTAATAAAATTTATAAATTTATATAAGTGTGATTGTTTGTAGATTGAAAATTTTATTGGTGCCGAATGATTTGATAAATTATATATATATATGTTTTGCAAGACAATTTTTATCAGAATGATTTTCAATATTTTATTTATTTCTTCGTAACAGAGTTAGTAAACGCATCTGCTCATGAATTTTGCAAGATAAGAAAGAGAGTTATTTCTAACTTAAAATGTTTAGGGTTTTGGGTACGAAATAAAAAAGACGGTTATGACGTCAATCTGATGTCGCAGTCCAAATTTTTTTTTAAAAAAAATATTTTAGTAGCTATAAGATATAGCCTAAAGATAATCTTGTAAAAAAGATAATCTCTTAACCTTTCCATTTAAAGAGCGATTGGCCCTACATTTTCTGTTGAAGTTCTAATGATGGCAATGGCGGCGACGGCGGCGAAATCTGTGAGTTTCAGAACTGAAATGCAAGTGATGAATGGCATAAAGGCGAAATCTTCAGCGGTTCTGTACCATTACCCTTGCCCTGATGGGGCTTTTGCTGCTCTTGCTGCTCATTTGTACTTTAAAGCTACTTCTCTCCCTGCTCTCTTCTTCCCTAATACTGTCTATCGTCCCCTCAGGTTCATCCCCTCTTGACCCTTGCTTCTTTTTTCTCGTCTCTTCTCGTTCTTAATCTTTGGCTTGCTTAAGTTCATTACATTGCTTAAATTGTCAGAGCTGAAGACCTGCCCCTGCATGAAATTAGTCATCTTTACCTTCTGGATTTCGTGGGGCCTCCTGGATTTGTTCAGGAAATCTCCGGCAAAGTTGGAACGTAGGTTTTACTTCCCTTTCCCCCTCCCCTTTTTGTTTTTGTCATCCTTTCATTATATGCTTATTGGAGGATGATGGACGATGTTTTACAATTCATCAATTTATTATGGGTTCTCATATGTAGAGTGGTGATTTTGGACCATCACAAGACTGCGCTTGAGAAGTTAGGTAGTGAGAGCTTGGTTGATGAGAATGTGATTAAATTGATTGATATGGAGAGGAGCGGGGCAATCATTGCATTTGATTACTTTAAAGAGAAGCTTCTTAGTTCAGGTGCTGATGCTAAACATCAATCGGTGCTTAAGCAATTTGAGGGAGTCCGGAAACTTTATGATTACATAGAAGATGCAGACCTTTGGAGATGGAAACTCCAAAACAGCAAAGCTTTCAGCAGTGGTTTGAAAGATCTGAACTTAGAGTTTGACGCCCGTTTGAACCCTTCCTTATTTGACCAGGTTGTTGTCTACATACTTGCTTTTAAACTGCACATTTATTTTGGCACTTCTTTGTTTGGAAACCATCTAATTGAACTTTTTTTTTCTTCTGACACTTGTAGGATTGTAGTATGTGATTTAGAATTTTAGATAGCCTTTTTTAGCTCATCAACTCCATGAGCAAACTTTTGGACTGTGGTTCTTTTGTCTTAATCGGTGATACAGCCTTCCACTACCTCCCAAGTATAGAATTACCAAGTGTGGTGGAATGTTCTGATACCATTATCACCTACTACATGGCATAGAACTTGAGTCTCACATCTTCCACCTCTAGAGTTAGATTTTAGGTTGTGGCTTTCTGGAAAAGTTGAAATCAATTTTTTTTTTTTTTGCGCACAATCTGGTTGGCCTTGACTTATTATTAAAGTCTAGAAGTGTTTGCACTGAAGATAATATGCCTAGTCTTATTTGAATGGAACCGTGGTTTTTATAAGATAAATAACCAGCTTAACTTCCCATAGTATACCTTTTACAACTTCAAGGAGATCGACCCCTTTGTCCAGCCAATCTGATTTTTTTTTAATATTTATGAGAGATGTATTGCTTAGGTGTTATAATTTTTTAAATATGATTACTCTGTTGTTGAAAAATTAGTAGCACCAGTATTTTCCTTCTCTTTGATTTGTTGGCACCAATAATCTGATGTATTGACATGGTTTATTTGTTTTTTACTTTTTCATTTTGTTACATGAATTTTTAAATACGTGAAATAAATGATAATTTTCTGTATTTTGACAGTTGTTGTCATTGAATGTTGACTCTGTTATCAGTCAAGGCATGGCGAGCTTATCATGCAAGCAGAAGTTAATGGATGATTGTCTCAGCCAATCATACAGAATTGCACTCGGTGGTGGTGCACATGGCTTGTGCTTGGTATTGTTGAATTCTTCTTTTGACATCTCTCTTTCTTTCCTTTAGAGATCCTTGTAGTTGTATTTCTAACAGGTTGTAGCCACCCATTAGCAATTTGTTTCATTTTAAATCATCATATTGGACATGGATGTGATGCATTAATGCATACAATTTTCATTGCAAGCGTAAAAATTTGATTTTGATCTAATTTACCGAGTAAAGGTGTATTCTTGTACATTTTCCTTTGTTCTTTAATGCGTTACAAAATATGGTTCGATTGAAAGTATAGTTGCTTGTGTTATTTGTAGGCTATAAATGCAGATGCTGCTCTTTCAGAACTAAGAAGTGAATTGGGAAACCAGTTAGCTTGTAAAAGCCAAAATCTGAAGTTAAGGTTTGTATCGTTTCATTAAATATAAATTCCGAAGTTAGCGTTAGGCTGCCCAACTCCAATTAACATCCAACAATAACTGTTTTCGTGTTGCTGCTATTGTCTGTATTTCTGCTCAGAAAATCCTTGTTGTAGTGCGTTGGCTATGACGCCTTGGTTGGTCTGGTGATGTAAGTTAATATTGATGTGGGTAATGGGTTCTCTTGTAATGCAGGATCAATCTATGATTGCATGCATATTTTCTCATGAAGATCATTTATAAAATATCTGTTCCCTAAGGGGGGAAGTTCACAACGGTAACAGAACTGAAACATAAAGCACACATCAGGCTTTTTAACAGAAGGGGATTTAGTATGAATATTTGTTGTTTTTTATTCAAACCCCTGTAGTTTCAAGTGAATAAAATGAAAAAAACTACGAGGACCTAATTAAAATTGGGTGAAACTATAAAGACCTAATCAAAAAAAGGAAAAAATTACAGAAACCTAATTAAAAACCAGGTAAATCTAGATTTACAGATTAATCTTCTCTAAACTTAAGATAATATGAAGCTGTTTTGCTCGGTTTTAGAGGGATTCTTACTTCCCCCTTAGCAATTGATAAACAAAATCTTGTTCCACCAAGTTTATAGTCTCATTGAGATGTCAGATTTGTGATGCATCCATTTCTCTTGTAGGGCTATTGGAGCTGTTGTATATAAAGTACCAGAGTTTGGAAATGACAACAGGCTAAAAATAAGTCTGAGGAGCTTGGGCAATGAAGATACAACTCCCATCTCTCAGGTTGCTTATCAACCATTATTGCTCATTGCGTCGTATTTTCAATTTGTAAGCAAAGAACCTATATTTATATCGTTTCTCGGTCTTTTATTAGGAATTTGGAGGTGGGGGACACAGAAATGCTAGCTCTTTCCTGTTAAGCTCTGAGCAATTTGAGCAATGGAAGGCGTGATTGGAATTCAAAAATGCTTTCCAAATGAAGAGAGAACATAGTTTTCACCACATGTTCTCTGTGCTGCTTCAATCTGGAACTTTCACTTTGCAAAGCTTAGTGATTGTTGAGGTGCCTCTCTGTATTTGCATTTTTTGAGTCTCCATTGAGTCTCAATGTTGTTGTTTATTAAGTTATAGTACCAATAAAACACATATTCCTATAGGTTGATGAGTCAGTTGTAAATAAACATGTTCTTTTGTAGACTAAATCATTTCTAGAGTTTGTTTAGATTGATAAGAATGGAATAAAAGGTTAAGGAAAAGAAAATTTGACTTGAGATTTTTTTGTTATTCTATTTATTTATTTATTTTTATAAGTATATTTATTTTTTGATTGGAATGTATTTAGAATACAGAAAAAAGGATATAAATGGGACGGGGGAAATTTCTGCACAAGCCCGCACATATGTCAAAATTAAAATTTTCTTTCCCTTCACTAGTACTTCATTCTTTCTTAATTCAAACACATTTTTAAGTTTACAGGCTCTGAATTGTTATTTCAGTCATCAAGTAGTCTCAATACCTCATCTAAAGAAATTTACATTGAAACTTAGAAGCCATGTTCAAACCTTTTTCAATTGCCTTTCACTAAAATTCCTTTTAAAAATAACAAAAAAAAATATTACAATAATAAGGTTAACAAATATTCTGGTATTTTTCTTTATTCCACAAGCAATAAAACCCCTGATCAATCCATAAAATTTTTCCGGACCGTACACCAAACCATCAACCTGGGTTTAGCCACCCTTAATGAAGATTGTCACCCAAAACTCCCAAGATATACTCGACTGTTATAATAATATTAGAATAAAAAAATCAAAATATCTTGATCAATGAAGCATGTACTAATATACAAAAGAAGAAGCAGAAGGAATCTTGCAAACAGATGTATATATGTCTTTTTGTTTTATGAATTCAGCTCAAGTTATTCCCCACCACCTATCTGGCCTGCCACTGGTAATTGGCACATCAGTTTGTGAATGTAAAATGAGAAATTTCTTCGCAACCTGCCATGGATGCATTAGAAGGATACCATGCATCATCTGTAATGAACTGCATCCATGAATCATCTTTCTCTTCCTCCTCCAAGCATGAAGATGCCCCAGCTGGATCTGGAGACATTGTTTCGCTTTCATTATTAATGTTTATGGTTTGTGAGCTCTCAATTAGCGTTAAACTACTCTGCCCTTGCTCTTCAATTTCAGAGCAGATTCCATTTTTCTTGAACACGCGGCACAATGCATAAGTATCCTGCAAGTTTACCGAACAGATGGTTGTTAAATGCTAAGATCACTTGATGTGTGGACTTTTTTTCAGTATGACTAAACTTCTGTTTTAGTGCTAAAAATCATAATTGTTCGATCAAAAGATAACACACGCAAATTCTGTTTTGAAGCATCCGTATAATGTTAACCATCCAAATCAAGGACCAAAATAGTCGTTTTCTTTCAAGGACTAATCTGATGGCATTATGGATCTAAATGATTTGTTATCCTATTGGTTACTCTTTTCTATGTATTATTAGACAAACTTTACAGCTTAGAAAGAGGAAGGGTGAAAAATGTTGTGGGTGTATCCAATTTCAAATCTTTTCCTGAAGCTGCCTTTTGTTTGCTTATGCTAGAAAAGTCAAAACATAGTCAAAAGTTGAGGCCTAAATGGATACACAAAAATATGTTTACCCCATAAAGGAAACTATGTTATGTTTAGTGGAAACTAGCATTCAAAGAGTCACAAGTCTTGGTCAATGGGTCTTTTGTACTTTACGGTAGTTGGACTTGTGATTGTGGGCAGAAGCTTCAAGACATTCTCAAGATAAATATAAAAGGGCGAAAGGAGAATTATATATGATAACCTGTTGAATCTCCCTAGCTCAATCATGAGGTTTAGCATAATTTGATTAATATCTTTTGATTTTTGTTTAATTAATTTCTCCTTTCTGGCAGTATCTATTGGTTTATCTTGGTGTTTGGGAATAAAGTAAAAAGTGGCCGACACAGTGAAAGTGATGGAGAAGCAGCTTTCTATGAGCTGCATAATAAGCCTCCAAATGGCCCTAGAATCTAAGATCCTAGATCATGAAGGATGAACGGATATCAAGTAATCAAGTAATGAGGACAGAATTATATGGAGTGTAAGAAGGCAGCTTTTGTCTCATTTACACTAATTTATGGTTTAAATAATGTATCTTGTAAACCAATCAGAAGGCTTTTATCATTATACCATGCGTAGTAATTACTTGTCTCATTAAAATAACAATAAAGGACAGGGATACTGTCAGTTAGAGGTATTCGAGGAAAGCAAGCAACGAATATATATCAAGCATCAATCATTAGTTTATTTATACATATACTTCCCTAATAAACAATAATAAAGGAGACACTTTAAGGGTGGTACCAAATTATCCATGAAGATACACGTAGACTTGTAGAGGCAGATCTCACGTAACATTATTGATCGTTAGTTCAGTTCATTTAAAATTGTTAATTTCGATATATAAAGTTCGGTGCGAGAGAGGAAGAGGAAAGAAATAATAAAAACTCATATATTAAAAGGAAAGGCTTTTCAATGCATATCGTGCAGATCCCACGTTTCCCTACAGTTTTTAATCAGCCATCATCATATACACATACTCATGCATATTGCTTTCTCTGCAACTTCAAGTTTTACTCTGTGACTCTGTGTTCTGGTTAAGTGAAGGACACACACACACACACACAGGAACTGAAGCTACAGAGATTTCTTTTTTAGTCTTTGATGTAAAAGACGGAGGTGAAAATAATGAAGGAAAAATGCTTTTGTGAGTCTTAAGCATGGAACTTCATGCTTCTATGTTTTTTTCCAGGTCAAATATATGGTGATGACAAGTGTATACACAGGCAAAAGAAATTCTGAAAGTTGTTAAAGGGTAATTGTGGGGCCTGTGGGGTCACCAACTAGGACTAGTTTTGAAGACAAAAACATTTGCTTTTCTGAGATGTGACTCATGCAATGTACTCTTCGTAAAGCTTTTGGAATCTCCCGAGTCCCTACCCTTCTCTCCTCTCAACTTCTCCATGCAAGCCATGAAATTTAACTGAATTCTAATCCACCACGAAAATGATGAACATAACTGATACAGGGAATTAAGAAATAGCAAATCTATTCATTCACAAACGCCACATTACTCCCAAGACTCTATTTACAGATATTAACCTGCTAACCCAAAATACCCTTTTACCCCTAACTGCCCTTACTATTCCTAATTCTCATGTATCAATTACTGGCTAGGAATCAGGGATTAGCTTTTCTTTTACTAGTTGAATTATGTTTTTTTTTTGTTAGAGAACTCGATTGATAACAAAGGTATTGACAAGATGATTTACCTGTATTCCGGAGTTGTCTTCAGATTCTTTGTCGTCGAGGCGATACTCATGCATGACCCAGTCAGTTCTGATGCCTTGCGGGGCTCTGCCTCTGTAGTAAACAAGAGTTTTCTTCATGCCAATGGGTCTGTTTTGGGAAGTGACTCTTCTGTCTTTGCCGGTGGACTTCCAGTACCCAGCTCTAGTGGCTCTGTTAGTTCTAAAACCATTAGGGTATTTCCTGTCTCGTGGTCCAAAGAAGTACCACTCTGGATCTCTACTTGGCAGAAATGATTTGTCTGCCCCATCATCAATAATCACAGTGCCAAACAAAAATGTCCCACCAAAATCAGAATCACAATGCCAAACAAAAACGCCCCACCAAAATCAGCCGACTAAACAAATTCCCTTATTTTTGGGTACACATTATCACATTATGCATCAAATTCACTTCATTATGCTTCACATCCCAATACAACATGTATGGCATACACTGAATCTACTAACACACATATTGCTTTGAATGTTGATAATGAAGCTCACACGTTCTTGAATGGTAACACTGGCAAATAATGTGAAAGGGCAAGCCAATATAGGAACGGAAAATAAAAATTTTAATGCATTAAGTTAATGCAAGGAAGTGCATTCCTATGATTGGCCAATAAACACAAAGATGTCACAGAAATAAGATGAAGATGAGTTAAATGAGAGAATAGTAAATGATATTTGAGAGAGAAGAGCAAACCTGCAAGTTCCCAAGGTTCACATTTGTAGAGATCAATCTCAGGAATGATGTCAAGTTCAATTTCTTGGCCATTGATCTTCCTCTTGAGATAATAATTGACAAGCTCTTCATCAGTCGGATGGAACCGAAAACCCGGTGGTAACCCGACCCTGGCCATGTTGTTGTCTTTGTCTGCCTCTTCTTTTTTCTCTTCTTGTTGTAGTAGATGCAAGACTCTTCAGTCATACCAAACCACCATCATTTATACTTGCAAGAGACAAATGTAAAAGGAACCAAAGCTCCTTATCTTTGGTTTTTTTTATCTTCTTTCTTTTTCTTTTACAGATTTACAGATTCTGGCGTTTGATACAAGCCTTTTATGCACTCTTTTTTGTCATTAATACTTCTATATATGCATCTCCATTTTAATTATGAATGCCAATCTGGCATGTATATTATATAATCCCATGCTTTCCATTTCA
>QFDD01008660.1:0-11515 GCA_006871305.1 Vachellia collinsii | reverse complement strand
AGGTCCACATAAGGTACATATAAACGCGACACTGATTACGACTATATTTAATGATCCTTATAGAAGCTTATTGGGTACACTGCTCTCTAGAGGCGACTCCATTTCACCAATTAAAAGTGATTGAATTTAGGGTTTCAAAGGTTTTACACGTTGGAGGAATTAACTCTGACGTCCTCAAACATTGGGAGATAAAAGGTTAATATTATGTAGTAAATAATCTCATTATGAACATTAAAGCAATGAAAACGCGTTAAAGAATTTAAAGCCTTTAATTAATATGAAACCTTGCAAGCAATAAAAAACCTAAACTTTTTTACAAAACCACAGCCATGTTTTCATTCATCTTCATCATCTCAATCCTCTCTGCCGTTTCAACTGAAATCTATCAACAAGAGAGGGGAAAAGGTCGCGGAAGGCTAAGCTTTCTGAAGCAACAATAATGGCATCCAACGGAGACCACCAAAAAAACGTCGTCGTCCCCAAGCATCTCTTGAAGAGTGATGCTCTTTACCATGTACTATACGTACCCCCGAATCAAATCCATCATTTCTTAATTTCGACAAAATCAAATATTATTGGGCTATGATGGTGTTGCAGTTTATTCTGGAAACCAGTGTTTATCCCAGAGAACCAGAACCCATGAAGGAGCTGAGATAACGGAAAAGCATCCATTGTATGTACACTTTCAACTTCTCATATATATGTATATATAAAATTTATCTCTCTCTATATATATATACATGGGTTTGTTTGTGGGCTGATGATGATGATTTTGAACAAAATGATATATATATATATATATATATATAGGAGTATGATGGCGACAACGGTAGATATTGGTGTCCTTACTGGTTACTCTTTGCTTGCCACTGCCCTCTCTCTTCCCCATGATGGCAAGGTACCTATTTATATATGTATATATATGTGTATATGCAGTCTCAGTTTCTTGAGCAATTCTAGTTTATACATAATAATTGTTCTGCGTCAATCCCTGTTTGTAAGGTCCTATTAGCCGATATAGATTGGTTAATTGAATTGAATATTTAAAATTAGTTAAAAAGTAATAAAGAAATAAACTTGTTTTTTTAAATATACGTGAATGGGAAAATGAGAAAGTAATATGAAAGAAAGTGTGAAAAAGAAGATATGAGTGAAGTTAATTAGGGGTAACATTGGTGGAAAAAATGTATTTAATGCTCAAACAACCCCAAACCCGAAGAGAACCTTATAAGACTAAACAGACCAACAAAATTGACTTTAGAGAAGGCCCTGCCCTTCCTCTTTTTGATCAACTGCTACAAGATGCAAGTCTCTATCTCTGAACTTCTCTCAAAAACAAAATTATGAAAGAAACTGAATTGCGAAAATCATATACATGTGTGTGTGTGTGTACGCAGGAGAAGAATCATGGAGGCTTCGATTTCATATTCGTGGATGCTGACAAGAACAACTATCTTAATTATCACAAAAGGCTGATCGAGCTGGTGAAGGTTGGGGGTGTGATCGGCTACGACAGCACCCTATGGACCGGCTCTGTCGTGGCATCACCCGATGCGTCCATGGGTGAGTACGTCATGTCTTATAGAGGCTCTGTGTTGCAGCTCAACAAGGCACTTGCTGTGGTCCCTAGGATTCAAATCTGCATGCTTCCTGTTGCTGATGGAATCACTCTCTGCCGTCGGATCATTTAATGAGGACTCCACCAACCATACCATTGAGACTTCACCACTATACCATTATCATCCTCTTCTCCTCAACGTAACACACCAAGCAAACACTCTCTTAAAATTATGAAATCCACTTAGGTTCATTACTTAATGGTTTTAAATCTTCCTCTGCTCTCTTGAATGATGATGATGATGATACCCCATGTCCCTGCCTGTATGTAATTTTCATTTTGGTTTACGGATTGGTGGATAAATAAAACAAATAATGTGTTTCTTTTTTCTGTCTTTTTCACTTAAAGATATTTGATACGCTCCTTATTTCATGGGATCATACAACCACATTTGAAAGTAACGAACGAAGAAAGGATGTTTCGTATTTCAACCCTTGTTTTTCCCCATCTGTTTTATTTGTTTGGAGTGGGAATTCATCTCATAATAAATTTCTTTATAGTATATTAGTCAGTTGTTATGTACACAGATAAGACATATTATAAAGGATCCAAAATTACTCTTACGTCCCAAGCTTGTCTCGATTGTTATGAAGTTGCATCTGAAGTTATTGTGGCTTCAGTATATTTCTATATCGTTGTTTCAGCTATTTGTCAGGTTTTTTCCTTGCATACGCTGGTGTGTATTATAATTTAGTTAAAGATTAATATAATGTTTGATCTTTATACTTTATCCTTATTTTATTTTTGACCTTTGTAGTTGCAAATCAAAGTTTTGATCCATAAGTTTTTTCATATTTAAAAAGTTAGACCTTTGTAGTTGCAAATCAAACACTTTTATACAAATCGAAATAAAATTTTTCTAACATACTTATCTTGAATTGCGTATAATCATTTTTTAAAAGTTATTCCCAAACATACACTTAAACCCACTATTTAAAAGTTTATGGAAACAAAGAACAACGAAGAAAAACAGATTAACAAAAGATTGGAATTAATCCATTTTAAAAAAATGAAGATTATCATAAGAAATGAAAATAAAAGTACGACATCCAACCTTAGTAGTTACAAAAGATGATGATTCATGCACAGTTGTCTAATTTTATGAATGACCCAAAATTACTCTGTTACGTCTCAAACTTCTATATTAGATGTTAAAATTTCTTGGAGGCAAAAAGAGTAATTTGCACTTATGAGGAAAAAGGTGTACTTTGTATTATATGTAACTAAATTCAACTGCGCGAACGAAACAAGTGGCAGGAAAAGATGAGCCACATTGGCATCTGCTGCATTCCAGAACCTGGTAGCAGCCACATGACTCTTGGCAAATCCCAATCGCAAGGATCCATTGAACACGGCGTCCCTGGAACATAACAATCATTACCATAGACACCTGACCCGTCTGATGTCAAATAAAATCAACTAGCACGATGGCAAGGTACAGTCAGATATAGCATTTTAAACTAGGACAAAATTTAATCATCAATAATAAAATGATACAAAACAAGAAACGGGAAAAGGGTGCATTCCCAATCATCTCCAAACATTTAGGTGTCATAATATGCAGGCACAGAAATGACAAATTAATTACACTCGGGTTTCATAATTAAGGTTAAGGTGCACTCACATGAAGGCAATCCGGCTAGGAGAAATTCATTCCTCATCACTGTCGTAAACAACTGCCATTCGCCTATGGGCATGGGTTGTTGCTTTCCTAGGAGGAGATTCCTCATCTGACTCAAAACCCTTCCTTTTCATGCCGCCTCTGATCTCCTTATTCTTCTGTCTTGGTTCCTGCCAAAAAATCAAAACAAAATTGAAACCACTCATGCTCCCAGTAACTTGTATGTCAATAGGCATGTTTACATTAATGTTAAAAAACCACGTGCACAATATAAAAAACAAATGAGAGGGAAATACCAAAGTGCAAAAGAAGAAGCTGCGTATAACCCCTAATATTCGATCTCAAACCGGATAAAAACAAATCTAAAAGACCGAAGTTCTATCATATAAGTAATGAAACAAAGAAGACAGTCTGTACCTACTTCTTCATTGACAAGTCCAATAAATCTTAAAGCAAACTAAATTATTTGAAAATGATAATACCTCCTCTTCCTCTGATGCCTCATTAACTTGTGCTTCTTCTTCATAATGTTCTTCTTCATCTTCCTCTTCCTCATCCTCATACTCTGGTTCAGAATCCTCAGCCCTCTTTCGTGGCAGAGGCCGATCATCTTCCTCACCATCAGTTTCATACTCGGATTCCTCTCTCTCATCATCTGAGAACTCTATTGGGCGCCGGGATGACTTAACAGGTGGAAAAGATGACCTTCGAGGGATATCCTTGGGTGCCTGTGACAATGACCCAAAAAAAAAAAAAAACCATCATTAAGTGATAGAAGGAGAAAAACTGGCAAAATAGAGACTATCAGAATACAGAGTGATAATACCTTCTTAGCATTCATAATTCGCTTCTCTGCTCGTGCTTCAACATCAAAATCATCCTCAAAGCGGCGATGAGAGCGACGAGAATTATAATAATCTGTTTCTTCATCCTGAAAAAAAGAAAATTGGATGATTAATCAAACTGGCATAGCATAATTATTAGCTTATTAGATGGGTCATAGGCCTAGAAAAGACTGGCATATGAACATGCAAATGAAGGCCACAGTGACTGGGAAGAAACAATATTTTGAGATTACACCTCATCCAGGGCATCCTCCAAAAACCCAGGAGAAAGTTGCCGCCTCCTTTCTACAGGTGGAGCATATTTCCGGTTCACCTTTTCTCTTTTACGATTAAGAAGTACATTAGCTCTGATGGTTTGACTTTCTGCCTGCAAAAGCCATATGAAAATAGATCAGTACCAATAAGGGCAACAAAGGCAAGAAACTGCCATCCAAAAAATTATACCTTTTCTTTTTCCTCCTTTTCCCTCTCAGGATCAATGTCAGTAATGCAATTTTTAACCTTATAAACTTTTTTATGTCTTGAGTCCACAAGGGCAGTCAGCAACCGATGAGAATTTGAAGACAGGGAAGATGGCATAAATCTCATTTTCCTTAATAGCCTCCCTTGAGATTGGAGGATCCCCTGCACACATTGTCGAGTGTTGGGCACATGATTCTCTAGAGAATAAACAATAACTAGCATGAAAGTGATAATCGCATATCACAACTCACCTTCCCATGTCTAAGGAAAAGATGTGCTTGATCATGCTGTGCATCTTGCACAGATATGTCAAGAACTTCATTCCCTATTAATAGCTGCAAGCTGCCATCAGACCACCTTACAAAACGAGCATTGCTTTCACACTGCCTCAGCATAAAACCAATAATAATTCATCTTAGTCATGAATGTTCCAATGAATCAGTTCTAGTATTAAAAGCAGAACGGTTGAAAAATGATAATACACTAACCACATGGATATATTTTGCCCACATACATCAATGGAGCTTATTTTTACATCCATACTCTTATACACGCATATTAAGAAAATTGCCATAAAGTTGATAGTGTGACCAGTACGTCAAACAAACTCGTTATGTCAGTTATGCATATTTAGGCCCTGATACGCTGGACAGCAAGGTACTATGTGTAGACACAACCATGAAGCAATTTTATTCAGTATCAACCCAGTCGCAATGCATCCCAATTGAGCCTTACAGAAGCTTTAAACCACCTGGTCCATTACAACTTGCATTTAACATCTTTTGACTCTTTACCATTTTAATTTACAGCTTCACCAACTCAACTTGGATGCAATAGATCATCTTAACCACACCTAGTCAAATCAACAGGAAATTGTCGTTTAACATCTTTTAAATCTTTACTATTTTAAATTACAGCTTCACCAACTCAACTTGGATATAATAGACCTTCTTAATTACAGCCAGTCCAAATCAACAGGAAATTAAGCGAGGGAGAAAAAGAAAATAAATCATTGGCCCATGTGATCTCCAAATTTCGTCCTCCAAATTCTAATAATTCCTAAACATCTCAACTTGTAAAATTCAGAAAACTCATTATTCGTCCATTTCAGCAAAACCAATTGTCATCAAGCAAGCAGAGGTTTGAGTCATATGTCAAAAGAACCTGTGAACTTTAGATTCTCCAGAGATGTTCTACCTCAACAGCTTAGACCAATCTCAGTATCAAGCTTTCTATTTCAAATAACTTTTCACAACCAAAATAATGACAATTGTAAAGCACAAAATAGGAGAACAAAGAAAGTAGATAAAAACCAGAAACAGCTTATATACAAGATCATCTGCCTTACATCCATGAGCATGAATTGAACTTTCATAATCACTTGGGCATGGAAAACTAACTACAATTATATATTGCTACATACAGTTGTTGTGCCATCAAGATTTCTCACAGTCCTCCAGCGCACAATATTGTTTTCCAAGCGTATGCGTTTCTTGGCTCCAGATTCATCAGTAACAAATGTATCCTCTTCAACATATGTTTTAGGATCAAACGGTTTTGGGTCAACACCCATAATATTGGATACTTTGATCATGTTCATCTGCAAAAAAAGGTGATTGTTGAAGCTCAACATATACTGTCACTGTAATACAAATCATCTAATTAAGCACCTATATAGGGAAACCCTATTAATTTATTAAGCACTGCCTTATATCAAAATTTACCATTTCCCCAAACAGGTTAGTAACTAAGTAAAGTGATAATCAAGCAATAGTCATAAAAAAAATACATTATGCAATTCGCTCCAAATTTTGGCATCCACCAAAGCTCCTTTAAATACAACCTTCTAAATCATAAAGATGTAACATAAATAATATCAGAGCTCTAGTTACATGTCCTGTCCATCATCTTGTGACCTTGAGAAATAAAGAATCATCAATAGGCATAATATTAACATACATATTAAATGCTAACCTTTTCTGGAAAAGCTGGAGGTGTTCGAAGTGGAACCTCTAGCTCCAATGGGGGCCCAAGGGGCTTCTCTTTAAGTTTCATCTCAATGTTATCCTCCTCTGACTCATAATGTGCTTCTTCATCAGCAATTATGTCCTCCGGACGTAAGCTCTTTCCATAACTGCCTTCCTCCTCCTCCAAAGGAGATCTCTAAAACAGGAGAATCATTAGTTTTACTATCTTATATTTAAATTCTAGGTACTAAATGAAAAAATAGAAAAAACTTAATATTATTGGCCTTTATCGCTTACATTTGAATCATGCTCAATGTCATGCCGAACTGCATATTCTGCCTCCTCCTCTTCATCATCAAAATCACCAAACACATCACGAATTTCAGGGGCAGAATGCAGCATGCGAGCCCGATTCTTGTCATCTCTGGGTGATCCACTGCCAAAAGATATTTTTATATTCACAACATATGAAATAATTCATGCACAAGCCAATGAATCTTGAGTCACCAACCATGGTCTCTGTTCTATTCCAGCATCTAATAAGGAATAATTTAACACACAGAACCGTTCAAACAGATTTAAAACAAAACATAACTAGCCAAAGAACCTCAGGTATTAGGCTCAATGAAAACATGCACCGAACAATCTACAAGATAAAAAAAATTACTCCATTACATAATACATGTATATATGTATATATGCAGAGAACCAATTAAAAGATACCTTGGACTTCTAGCTTCATCAACTTCCTCGTCATCATTTTCAGGATAATGGTGCTCCTCTGACCTCTCAGATCCACTCTCAACCACATCCCTACGCTTACTAGTGACAACTCTCTGATTGTAGTCATCTTTTGCATCGCTATCAGAATATCTTGCTTCACTTTCTTCTCTTTGATCAACAATATCTACCTCTTGGGAACTTTGCTCCCTCTCACCTTCACTTTCACCAGGATCCGGATCCCCATCAGGCACATCACCTTCACTCTCTATTTCCACCTCCCCATGACCCTCACCTTCCCCTTCCCCTTCAACCTCAGGCTCCATCCCACCCTCCCCTTCATCCTGAAGAAAAACAAAATGATTATCAATTCAGCTTTGGTATCCTTGCGTAATGACTTCATGCTACACATAAGAGATGAAACAGAAGGTGGTCCACTTAAAATGCATATGCACAAAAGATAAGAACATCTTTCCGTTCCCACAGTCCCAAAAACCAGTAAACAGACGCCCAGAAAAACCCGTTTACTACAATAATGTACAGTACTACAGTGAATGTCATATTTCAGTTTACAAAAAATACGGGTCCAAGGTACAGACTGAGTTTGCAGCCCGTCAAACCGATGATCATATGTTTGGGGGGGGGGGGACGGGAAACCTAGCTTCAGACAATGAAATTGCCAATTCAAACAGTAAACGAACAGAGAATTTTGGGGGTAAGAAACGAGAATCCGTATCTTACAGAGGCGTAAGTGGGTTGGGGATTCGATTCATGCTCGGAATCAAGTTCTTCTTCCTCTTCTGATTGATCACCGAAGAGGTTCTGCATCATCTGGTGTCGCTTTTCTTCTCCCATCTCTATTCGGTGTCAGCCTCTCAACCCTCCTCCTCTAGGCTGATCAATAGCAGTATCAAAACGAGACTCAGCGATGTTCTTCGCCGGAGATGATTAAACGGCTACCTGTCGTCTGGATCCCTGGGGATTGTTTCCCAAAGATGGTCTCAGGGAACGATTGTGGGTTGCGTAACTTTAATTTTGGGGGATGAGACTTCGCAGGGTTTTGATTCATAAATCCAGCTATTTTTTAAAAAAAAGAAAAAATATCAACAAATCCAGAGATAAAATTTCCAGTTTAAATATTACCACCTCCAATTCTATCACCTTCTAATATAAAAATTAATTGATTTTTAATATATTAAAAATATTTAATAAATTACTTAATAGTATTTATATTAATAATGTCAATTATCAATATATCAGTATAAAATATCGTTGTTAATATAAATAAAGTTTATTTTGTTTTGCCAACTGAAAATAGAGATTATAACAGACCGCAGTGTTTATAAGTAAAATTTGTACGATAACAAAAAAAAATTTACATTGTACTGACAAGTGTATCTAATTTTTCAGATTTAGGTTTTAAGTTTAAGGGATTATCTTTAATTTATATTTTTAAAGCAAGTAATGTTTAAATCTTGAAAGTAAAATAAATGCAATGTAGATTTATTACAATCCATCTGTTCGTGGGGGAGAAAGCGATTTAAAAGTTTTCCTTACTCGGGGGTAAATTTAGAATTGGTCATGCTATAATTGTTCACCAATGAGTTGAGCCACTTGTTTACTAGTTGACTGGTTAGTCGAAATTAATATGACCAGCTGATTGCATCTACAGGCATCTGCCCCAACTTCAAGAGTTGTTAAAGAAGAATAAATTTGCGTATAGAGTAGATTTTTTTTTTTTAAAAAAAAGGTATGATTCCCCTGCAATTTATTTTATGTTTATCGATTATAATTATATGAGGTTGGTTTGGTTTTCATTGTCAATTTAAAATCACTCGCGTTATTTCTTCTTCTAGTGATGTTTGTGTGTGTTGATTGATGTAAATTCAAATGTATGCATTAACATGATTATGAATGCATTGTCATAGTGGCAAAATAATCTTATAGCATGGGGAGAAATGGGAATATGAATGCATTGTCCTAGAGGCAAAATAATCTTACAGCATGGGGAGAAATGGCAAATCCAATTATTTGCCTTTTCCCCACCCTATCCCCGCCACTCAAGCTGACATTGTCAATTAATTATAACATATATTATACAATATCTTTAAAATATTTATATGTATTGTTATATTATATATTAATTTATAAATAAAGTAAATTAGTTTGGAAAATGATAGTAAATATACATACTTATAAGGTAATTTTATTCAGCTTCATCAATCTCTCAAAATTAATCAACTAATTATAGTGTTAAGGATTAAATGTGTTATATAAAGAAGTATAAGAGGACACAAGTCATGCACGGTTGAGCAGAGTTAGCAAAACGTTTGTAAACAACATGAGTCATGCACGGTTGACCAGAGTTAGCAAAATGTTTGTAAACGATTGGGCCTGAAAAATAAATTTCACTATTCACTTAACAGTATGGGTTGAAAACCATAGAGTTAGGAATACATTGCTCTATATTTATACCGTGAACATTGGGCTTTGTAGCATAAGGCCCAAACAAAAGTAAGCATTAATACATACAGAAAATAGATTACAACTACCTAATATTTCTATATTCTCCCTCAAGTTTAGGGCTGAAATACATTTATAGTGCTTAACTTATTCAATAAACAAATTTAATTGTTTTTCCAACAGCTTCTATCAAAATATGAGCTTCGGAGTTTCTTCTTCATCAAACCAAAACATTTCTCTAATATTTTTATTTATTTCCTGTTGATTACTCCCTGTACTATCCTGAAATGGGAATTTATCCTCGACAAATCTTACATGTCTACTTACAAAGATTCCTTTATTTTGGATATCATATAAAACATATCCCTTTTGGTGTTTTGGATATCCTAAAAAGACACGGGCAATTGACCTACGCTTTAGTTTATCATGATTAACCTAATATGCAGCATATGTTAGTGGCCCAAAAGCTTTCAAATTAGAATAATATAGTGGATGACCGTACACAATTTCATAAGGGGTTTTGAAATCCAATACATGAAATCCAAACTTACAGTAACTTGCATCAACATCTTGTGTTTCCTTTCCACTATACCATTTTGTTCAGGGGTATATGGGCATGTAATCTTATGCACCATTCCCTTCTTGGTCAATAATTCTTTAAGTATATGGCTAACAAACTCAATCCCATTATCACTTCTTATTCTATTCACTTTAATAGAAAGCTATGTTTCAATATACGCAATGAAATATTGAATGTGTGATACAGTCTCAGTTTTGTGTCTCATTAAATAAATCCCAATAAGAAATAATTGATGTATTGAATAGTAGGGGTTCAATAAGGCCCCACACATTCATATGTAACAATTCAATGCATCTCTTAATACAATTATAAGAGAATGTCAACTTTATCTGTTTAGACTGAAAACAAACATCACAACTTCTATTCATTGATACAGTTTTGTCATTCATGATATTCAAGTCTCTCGATATAGAAATTGGAGCATGTCATAATCTATTGTGTAAAGGTGATGGATTGTAGTAAATCGATCGCTCCTTTCTCATGCTCATCCAAATCGGTAGCTCATTACTCCTGCACATCTCGACCGGCCTCTCCTTCCTCCTGCTCTGCTGTCTCAGTGTCCCACTCCTTCCTGATGCTCCCCCATCTCAACTTCCCTCCCCTTCATCATGCTCCTCCGTCTTAGCATCTTAGCTTGAGCGATTCTCATCTCAGGCAGATGTGTTTTGCTCCTCCTCTACTATCCAGCTTAGCTTCTCCAACCCTATTGTGCTTCGGTCCTCTTTGTCTTATCGGACTCAGGTATATTAATTTTTGATAGAATAATAAAGAGTGAATCTCAATGTTCCGTTTGAATGACATACGCTTCTAATTTCCGAGGCCTTAAGATGTAGATTGGCCCAAGCTTTTTAATTATTATCATGATTTTCTACTTTTTAGACAAATTTCTTGGCCAAACCAGAGTTGTCTGATTATTTCTCTATTACTCTCTCTTTGAACATGTAGTTTAAGTTAAACGGGGCCTCAAGCTCGCGGAATTCACAAGTCAGATTGTCAAAATATGGGAATTTTTTGTTATCGAGCCTAAATGGACTGGCTGAATTCCCGGCTCTGGACATCCGTGAAGCATGATTCACATAACCTTACTCCAGACAGTGAAGTCATAAACCCAGTGAGTGGCTATGTGATGATCACCATGGTTTGCATATCATACTAGTAGAGAAATAAAGGATGGGTAAAATTCAGGGAGGCAGCCGACTATTCTTTCTTCTTGGAGCTCGCCTCTACCATCGCTCGATG
>QFDD01008658.1:0-16542 GCA_006871305.1 Vachellia collinsii | reverse complement strand
TATTTTTCCTGTTGAATTACAAATTTAACTGGGAATCCTCTTTATATTTCTTACTGATAGAAACAGCTATCCAGTATACTTCGACGGGTTTTAGAACTACACCAAATGCCTTTTGAGATTATTAAGCTGTTCTAATTTACTTTCTTATATTTTGTTGTTTTTTGTTCTTAACTTTTGTAGGCGAAGGCTCGCAACTGTCTTGGTGCGGTTAAAATTTGCTGAGTACTTGAAAGAAGCTGTCACATACATTGAACAAGGGCATATAAGAGTTGGTCCAGAGACTGTCACTGATCCAGCATACCTGGTAACCAGAAATATGGAAGACTTCATCACATGGGTGGATTCATCAAAGATTAAGAGAAAGGTTCTGCAGTACAATGACAAATTGGATGACTATGATCTAATGAATTGAGTGCTGATAACTATGCATGGATTTCGACAACACCAGATCATAGTGGCCAACTACTTCAGAGCTGAACTTCAGTTTATTTTATTTTTTTTTAGTTCAAGAAAGCACAACATATTGGTAGTACTTGGGGGGTTGGAGTAACAATTGAATTCCCCGGTGATGATTTTTTCAGATAAAATGCCAACTTGGGCGGCGGGATTCTTCTTTTGGGGTATTTATGTTGGAAGTTTTTGGTAATCATGCTATGATGTATTGAACGGGAAAATAGTCACATTCTTATGTTGCTTGGGGTACACTGAGTATTGATTTGGTGCTACAGGGTATCTCATTTTCCATAATCTGGTATATAAATATAGACCCATTCAGTTTTCACTAAGTGTGCTTGTTAGATTAATATCATCTATTTACCCTTGGTCATTTTTTATCCCAATATATTATGGCATTGTCAATTAAGTAGAATATTGATTTAGATGATAAAGGCGGGGCTTTGGAAGAGTAATGAATAAGAATTAAAATCTCCTAATGTTTTATTTTATAAAAAGGGTGGCCCAGTAAACAGTCCCTACAAACGGAGTCAGGGAAGGGTAGAGGTACGTAACTTTAATTTTCCCACAGGCTATTTTTAGGATTTAAACTCTCCTAATTTTTTGAAAATGAATACATAATTACATGAAAATGTATGACATGTGATTGTATCATATGGATGTGAATGCATGATATACTAGTGCGAGTATATGCGCACGTGCACGTCTCAGTATGCGTTATTTTCCGGCAGATTAGCATGTGTAGGAAGTAAAATCATAACCAAAATTCATCATTTAGAAGATCTGGTAATAGATTTAACATTCAACAATCTATAGTGGCATAGAAGATCGTTACCTCCCATATCCCACCCATGCAGCAGTTTGGATTTTCCACGGTCACAATAATAAATAGGAGTAAGGTCAAAATTTTCACAGAACAAAAATGACGAGTACACGTTTTCTGAATATGTGAATGCAGAGAGAATCAGATTTTGAGCATAGAATCGCCTCTTTGGAGAGATGCTGATACAACAATCACAACCCGAAGTCAAGTTCGGCTCGTTTCAACACAGCAGTTACTCTATTGTAGAATTCGGGTTCTTCTTTCTTTACATCATCTAGTGTCCGTGACTCATGCTCATCCGCCTGAACAAATAAAGAACCAAGTTATCCGTCTAAATAGTTTCAAGTAACGCAAAACGGAGATCAAAGCACCATCTAAAAGGGGTTATCTTCACAATGATTTTGACAACTCTGATACAAGGATGAAGAAAGAGCCACTACAATGTGACAGCAGGAAAAGACAGTTCTCGTGTGATAATTAAACCATAAACAGCTTAACCCTTGATTTGGATGGGAAGAAAATTAGGATGAAAGAATGCTAGGCAGGAAAACTCCTAAAAATAGATAATATTTTTTTTTACTATTTTTGAAAGTGTTCCCTCATAGTATTCCCTTCCCCTTATTTTCCTCTCACGGTCCACTTTCCGAATAGCACCTAAAGAACAAATGATGCTGAGTTCAGAAAAGTCACATCCTCTCTGAATCTGTGGCTGTGTCAATGGCAATGCCTTTAAGCGCTCTTTCTATTTAAATAGGGTGTGTGTATAGATAGACATGCATAGAATAAATAGGCATTCAAAACAAAATAAAGCTCTTACTCGCAGGATGGAATTTCATTACCTCCTTAAATTTTAAAAGAATTAGATTTGAAACACTCGCTGGTTTTGTGCAATCCCACCTGAACAGTCAAAGCAGAAAGCATTATAAATGAGTTCAAGTCACTAACCATACATGAATATTTTCCATTAGAGAGAAAGAGATCAAAATGTGGTGCAAGTTTAGACTGTCATCCCATCTGTACAACACTAAAGATTCCAGCCTTCACTTTTTTTTCCCTTTTCTTTGGGGGGGAGGGGGTGTGTTTCTGGAAGCTTCACTGGCTTTCCTTTTCAAAATCAGGGGAAGGGGGAAAGCAAAGAGTTGTCTCAAATGTTTACATGGGCATCAATATTTTCAGCATGTGTAATTTTATAGAAGATTAAAAATTATAGTGTAAGTTCAAGACTTCAGAATCCTCCTGGTACAAAGAGCAAGCCACCAAAGCACCTAAGGGGGTGCAAGATAAGAGTAGGTATATGCAAATTGAAAGGAATTGGTCTGTCGTTTAAGAGAAAGCATGCATGTAATTGAACAAAGCATCAAAACGACACGCAAAAGTAAAAGAGTCATCCATACCTCACAAGCATCAATTCATTAACTGATCGCCACATCCCTCGTCCAACATCTTTCGGATACTGCTCCCTAGCACTTCTTCCATGCCATAATTCTTTGGCAATATACATCACTTCTTCCACATCTACCTTTGAAGCGCGAATAAAAACAACAGATGATAGAAAACATGTGTAATTCTTTTCTGTGGATAATAAAACAATCATTTGTATAGAACTAAAGACAGCATTTTCGCAAAAAATTAGAAGAAATTCTCGTAGTAGTAATTAATTGCAACTTTGTGGAATGCAAAAAGATGACGTTTTGAGGCATCCCAGTAGCTTTAAGAATCAATGTCCACTAACGATAATACATTCGCAATTTGATTTTAAATGAAAGAAATTCCTCTGGAAGGGATAAAATGCCCTCAAAATAGAATGACAGGAAATGCTCATAACAAAAACAAAGGAGCAGAAGGCCAGAATGGCTCATAAATGCCAGAAAGCTCGTCAACCACTGCATGTCAAATACATATTTTCTTTATTTACCCTCTTGCAGATCACCAATAGGAAGCCATATGAAAAAGTCTATCCCAGAACCTATGTAAGGGTAATGATATGCCCTTGGAGATGCAGACATTCCTACCAACCATATAAACCCAAGTATCCTGTAAACTGCACTTGCTTCTCCTTATCGGTAGATTATTGGTAGTTTGAGTATCATTTATGTTATTTTGGAGCCACCCTAGGGGCATGGCAGCAATGTCATTTCAATTTCTCTACCATTAGCTCAATTGCAATTCCTTCGATTTTGCTTTGAACTGCTTGTTCAAAGACCTAAGACATCGTTGCTTGTGGAACTCCTAGCCAATTATACCTCACTTTAGACATGATTAACACACTCTTCAGAAAATCATAGCAACACTGTCATCCCAATTATATAGCTTTTTTGCTATTCCGTTTTAGTTTTTAACATGGGAAATACCTTCAGCAAAGCCTTCCAACCCATGAAGAGGGGCCTAAATGGCTAAATCCTTTATTCTCACATAATCTGAAAACCCCACTTGAAATAATTGTGTCAAAAAAATGAACGATTGTAGAAGTAATAACGCACAAAATACATGTTTCAAGTAACAGAATGGTTCACATGTACAGAGAAGGATCATCAATATATAAATTATTCAGATGCCCCACTGTCCACCCATTCTTAGCACGGATAAGTTACCCAACAATAAGGTTTATACTTTGAATAGCTGTTAATAAGGTAAACTCCATACCTGCACGTGCACAGCTGAGCCATACAATGACTCCTCATGCTCAATTAGGCGCTGATGAAGAGTATGATAATGATCGATGTCAAAATTGACTACAGGTTCCGTTTGAACTTGCAACTCTGTTAGTTGTGTCACAACATAAGAGGCCATGACTTGTCCAAATATTGCAGGGATGGAGCCCAGCACAGGTATGATACGGACCCTAAAGCCTGGTACAATCTAGCAAGAGAATAAGATGTCAGCAATCTATGCCATTGAATGTTTTGGTACAAACTCATGGTAATCTATGTTATCGAGCAACATTACAGAGATGATAATAATCAGCAAGGTTAAACTACATTACCGAACAATAACAAACATATCAGCGGTATAAAACCAATACTCTCACCTGATAGTCTGAAGGGTTATCCTCTTCTGCGCTTGGACCTTTAAATGGGAGCAACTTTACTTTGGGTTTCTCTAAAGAAAATACAACAGGAATACCACCTTCAATGCCATGATCTCTCCTCAAGCGGTGTCTTACCTAATAAAGGTATGATTATATAACTTTTGTCAGAAATATTATTAACAAAAGCAATATAAGCATAAGGGAAAGATCACCATGAAAAAGCTTTGCTCTCACGTTGGCTTCTATTTTCTTTTCATAATAACACTCATTTTGAACATAAAGTATTGATATTCCAAGTAATAGGAAAAGTACGCCAAGGGAAAAATCTTGTCTAGATTACCCATGCATCTAGAAACTGATAATATAGTGGTCTTTTAAAGATTCTTGCAGCCAAATGAAAGCTAAACTTTGTATGTGCATACACTTTTTTGTAACCATTTTGTTGAGTATATAATTTTACGTGAGAGAAGGCAAGATATTGGTTTACACTTACATAGGTGTAAGTACATACAAGTGAGAAAGGAGAAAATAGGTAAGCATAATAAGCTGCCTAAGCAATTATAATGTGGTTTAAGATCCAACGAAATATAATATAGAAAAAGCAAATGTCAAAGTATTACAGCTCGAGATAATGGATCGTTAGTGGACTCTCTGAGATCAGCAATGCGTATTCTAGTTGGATCAGCCCTGGCACCAGCTCCTGTAGCAGATAGAACCTTCAATGCCCTACGCACACATGCAGCAAGAAGGGCCACCTATTACAATCCACAAATCAAACAATTGAAAATGAACTCATGATTATTACATATTTGCATAAAAATCATTGCCAATGACAACTTGAAAAGGGGAAAATGAGCAGAAAGTAGCAATGTGATATTGGGTTTCATCCTTCCAGGAAGCTAAATCATATTGACTTATGTACACATCTACAATCTTGCTTTACACATGCTTATATGCATCTTATATCTCAGCAATTCCCACATCTGAGTACAAGCATTCAAGTGAATTAAAAATCAATCATTGATATAAAAGCAAAAACTATTTTAACAGTTAGTAGGTATACTATCCAAATTTGCATCAAAGCAGTAATTCCATCAAACTGGGGCATGTCTATGATGTATGAAAAATATTTTTTAGAAGGGAAGAACAACAGAACACAACAATATGGTAAAACAATGAGTAAATTGAATAGAAGATACCTTTGTATCAATGTTGTCAATGCAGTCCAGAACAAAATCAGGGTGGCCTGAGAGAATTTCTTCTTCAGTAGACGCATCATATAATAGAACTTTTGCATCTATTTGGCACTCAGGAAAAATAGATAAGAAATGCTCCTTGAGGCACACAGCTTTTGGGATGCCAACATCTGCTCTTGTTGCAACAGCATGTCGATTTAGTGAAGAAAGAGAAACCTTTTCATTTAATAAATAAATGAGTACATCATTGGATCAAATTATCTGTAAATATTCTAATGCAACCAATTATGACATCAAATTTACAACTCTTTGCTAATTTATTACATGTTTCAACCCCAAAAAAGGATCTACAGACTTCTTAAGTCATAAAATGGCATATACTAGGGTAAATAACAACACAGGCTTGCAAGGGCTTGATATCTGACACTTTTAAAAATATTATGAGCAGGAAGTTAAAAGCAAAATTACAGGTCGATATTTGATTTAACTCCAGTTTTTTAAACCAACAGTCAGCATCATTTACATCTTTACTTATGGATTTTAAAACTTATATTTATCATGATATGCTCCTTATCACAGAGGGCCTCTAGAAACTGAAGGAAAGTTTCTATAGATTAAATTAACAAACTTGGAACTATGTTTGACAATTGACATCAGGAAACATTACAATGTCACATAAGTTGGCACAAAAACCACGACTTATGGTACTTGAAATCCCCCCCGGGCCCCCCAAAAAAAAAACACAAACATTGGGAAAATGTACATTAATTACAAACTAGCCATCGGATGGAGGTTAGGACTAAATAGTTTGAGGTACTGCATTTCTAACAATCATAAGGAAACAACATAAAGGGGCAACATGTTGAAACCCTACTAAAGGGGGGGGGGGGATGAAGAAAAGAAACATAAAGAAGGAAAGATATCGCAGAAAAAAACCTGGTCAAAGTCCACTAGAAGTAGCTTGCCAACCCCTGACCTCAAAAGCATAGAAGCAGCATGACTACCAACCCCTCCAAGGCCAATGACCACAACATATGATGCAGTCACTTTCCTTTGAGATTCAAAACCAAAGAACTGAATGTTCCTATCAATACCATAAATGTTCCAAGGGAAAAAAACTGTTTGATAAGTAAAGACTCAAGAAAAGAACATTTCAAATAACATGATTCACATCCCTAGAATGTGAAGATGTAGTATAAATAAGTTTATAGCATTAAATGATGTTGTTTTAGAGAATAAAGGCGTCACAAAAGACAAAGACAAAGAAAGCTTCATTCTCGATCAGCTTGTTCACAGTAAGCAGGCTTAAGAAACATGCCACAAGCCTGTGCAGTAATGGGAACTCAAATTTGTCTGGTTAATTAGTCTCAAGAGTCAAGACCCATTAAATCAAATAAAGTAACAAGTACTTGCCTATCAGAGCTAGTGAGACAATATGCAGGAGAGGAGTCTTTGAAGTGACATTGAGAGTAAATTAAATGTCTAGACATATAGAATAACAACTACTTTAGCCAATTACCAAAAGGCCAAATTAATTGAATCATGAGATTTGACTTGGCCTACACAAATATGAGGTTATTAGCTAATGGTCTACTGTGAATAGGATTGTACACACATTTTCCCGTGGAGTTCTAAAGTATAAAACATAGGGCGCGAAAGAAATAATTTTTTAAATGAAACTGTGAGATTAAGAGTGACACTTGAAATACCTAGTCAGGTGTTCAGAAACAATCTCGTCATTCAGAATATCTTCAATAGCCACCTTATCATTCCTTTTATGAGTAGCAGTGCATCCCTCCATACCTGTACAAGACACAGACCCAGAGTTATAACACAGCACAGAACAACAATCTATATTAATTCTATGGCATGAAGTAGAACCTTGTGCGTGTAAGAGAACAAATTTCATATTACAACCAAGTTCATAATTGGAACACATTGAAAATATTCCTTAGTATATTTGCATGCAAAAATGTGCATTCCCTGCAACAGAAGGGAAAGATACAACAACAACAATAAAGTCTGATCCCATTAGATGGAGTCAGCTACATGTATCAAATGATGTCATTGTGCTCTATCATAAACCATATCCCTAGATAGATTATTTACCAAAAGATCTCTCTCTATAACTTCCTCGAGAGTACGCTTCGGTTTTCCTCTACTCCTTTTCAAAGGATTCTATATTGTTTGGTCCATCCTCCTTACATCTCCATGCCATCACATGATCAATAAACCTAAAATTAACTTAACTGAGGTATTTGTTAAGAAAAAGTACAAACGCCACACAATAAATGGAACGGCTTGCATCTAAATGATTCACTATATCCCATGTAATCATATCCAGATTCAACCTACAGTTTCATTAGCCTGCCCCTACAAAACCCGTCGTTATATGTACGTGCCAACAACAGAGTACTCTAACTCGCTCATATTAATGATCATCTGAAAGTTACTGCATATGCTTGTTTTCTTTTTCTTATATTTCCCCCCATTCTATGATTTGTATCGATAAAAACCAAGAAATTTATCATTAGGCAAGGATTAGGGGCGTCAGATAAGAGCAGGATTAACTGAAACCAGACAAGTTGAAGATATCAGATTATTTACCGTTTAATTCAGTAGTATCCTTACTCCATTGCTGTGCACCTCGTCTGCAAAAAGTATAGTCAGTACCGTTGAAATATGATAAATTCCAAATCCCAGGCAACAGCCAACCATTAAACGTTGCTTAGCATTTGAAAAATCCTCTTTTCCCACCTTTAGTTTTCTCTTGGCGGGTAAGATCATGCCTCCAAAGACATAAAGATTATATTATTGGTTAGGCTCAATTAATCGATACAAGGTTTCAAGTTTGTATTTACAACCCAAATTTTTCTCTGGAACTCACTCTATGTCCGTCACAAATACCTTTAAACCCAAGGAGGAAAGGCACGAAACAGTTCACTTGTTCATGCCACAGGTAGGAACGAAGATAATTTTTACTCATACATTTCTCGGGAGACAGGCAGGTAGAGACAGAATCACCTTTGAAGAAGCTTTAGAACGAAGATGGTAGACACAGAACCCAAGAGAGCTCCAGCTCCCACCAATGCCACAAGCTTAGCTCTGTCCATCTGCTCCTGTATTCTTTTACCTTTGCTAGAAGAATAAATTCATGTCAAAACAGCGTCTTCGAGGTTTCCAAATCCTCGGGATTCCGACAAACGCCGCCGTCCCTTCGCGGTTTTCCGGTTTGGGCGGGTTCTCCAGCTTCGCTGCACGCCGTCAGCAAGCTAGAATCATTTTGGCCGGAATGAGCCCGTTTTTAATGAAAATCTAATGGCGGTTTTAAAAAAAAAAAAAAAAAATCAGTGAAATACATCTAGCAAGATCATTAAAAAAAACTTAGTTGGCAAGGAAAAAAGGATCATTAAAAAAACTTGCACCAAAAAAATTGAACAAAAATCTTTGGTTGATTTTATTACATTCATTAAAGTAAACTTTTTGCCTTAGACTTGTGATTTTTATTATTGCTAATTATTAAAATACTATGAGCATTTATGAGTTTAAGTAAATTTAACTATGAACACTTATAAATCTTTTATCAACTCTTGTAATGGAAATTAAGATTTGCAAATTTTAATATGAAAAATTGATATTATTTATGAAATTTCATATAAACATTTGTTACATTATTAGTTATCAAATATCAAATCATCAATCAAATATATCATTAATCATCAATCAAGCAATCAAATATCAATCAAATATATCTAACTAAAACTTATACCTTAATAGTGATTTTTTTTTTTGCCAAATACCTTAATAGTGATTGGTTCCTATAATTATCACATGTGGTTTCTTTAATTAAAACAATTAGTTTAACTCATTTATTTACACAATTAATAATGTTTTTAAGTACGTGATTATTGAGTTTTATTTTCCAAGATAGTTACATTTCTATTAATATTTATAAATGGTAGCTTTCTTTCTATTAATTATTATGTGTGTTTTTAAATTAATTTTTTCACCAATATCACTTATTCATTATCTAATAGATAAAAGAGTTAAGTTTTTTTTTTTTTGCCTACAAGAGCACCTATAAAAAATAGTAAAATATCTGTTTGTTTTGTTTTGACTAATTTGAGCAAATTTAATTGGTTCAATTAGGTGGTTGCTTAATTATGATTGATTTGTTTGGCTAGTGAATTTCAAATTTTAAATGCCTTCAAAATCATTAAAGTATATGTTCTGAAATTTTAAATTTAAATATGTAATATGAAAGATATTTGAAATATGAATTTAAAAAATTTTATTCGGGTATTTATTTTTTATCCTTCTCCAATCTTTTTCCTTCCCAATGAATGTTTTCCAAATTCCAACTCTTTTATGAAGTGTGTTTTCATTTTTATTCCCCACATCTTTTTTGTTCTTTTTGTGTTATAACGCCCATCTATCGTCTTCATCTCCCTTCTTCACAATCTTTTGTGTTTGTAGGTGAATTATTTAAAAGTGTCATTAATTATGTTTTGTTTCTTTTGCCATTTCTTGCTTGATGTCACGCTCCCCTCTTCCCAACTAACATTGCTTTTGCGACTTAATCTCCCTCCTGTCTCATTAGAATCCTCCTCTTCTGAGTCATTATCCTATGCTTGTCAGGTGGTCAGCAATAAGGCTAATTAAAAATTGGTGAGGAGGAGGAGGAGGATGATTTTGATTTGTGCAATTAAAACATCTCAAAACTAATGCAATAAGGCTAATTAAATTAAAAATTGATGTGACCAAATGAATGATCGTCTGAACTATATTAGAATTACAATTTACAGCAAACGTAAAATAAATTGATTGTTGCATTTGAAAATGAAGTAAATTTATTTAATGAGTAAAGAACTATGGCATGGTGGTAGTAATGTTATATCTAGAATTCTTTTCTTAGAGGTGGAGGTGGTTGATAGCGATACATGCAGTTGTATATATATTATTGATAATTTATCTAAAGATGATCATCTTACAAGTGGAGCAATATTTACTTTGACATTAGAAATTATAAACCAGTTCAATAACTTACTAGCATATACTTATAGACGAATGTTGTTTTAATGTTGTTCATTAATAATATATGTATTCTAATTTTTCCTTACATTTGAGCTCATCATATTATTGAATTACTCAATTTATTTCTTTTTTTTTTGGTGATAAACTCAATTCGTTTCTTTTTATAAGTAATAATTATCTAAACATGCAAAATATTTTAAATCAGTTAAAAGCAATAAATGTGTAAGACAAATAATTTTTTTTCTAAATATACATTGATTTTTTTATTTATGAAGATAATGAGTTGAAGAGAATTGGTGGGAAAAATATAATAGGAACATATAATAAATTGGGGGGCTAAAATATAGAATGCATTAAATTTTTTCAAAACCTAAATTGTTGGTTATGTAAAACTAACCTATGTGAGAGAATATTATTTATAAATAGAATTAAAGTGATTATATTCTCCAAATTTATTTTGTATGACTTTAATGTTATTTATTTAATATTTAATTTATTAGCTAACGGATATAACCGTTTTCACCTAAATTTTATCTAGAAAAGACCAAATAATTCTGCAAATATGGGGTAGGACTAAAGATCTAAACTGAAATTATATTTTTTTTGAGACTAAAGATCTAGATTGAAATTATATTTTTTGATTAAGAAAACGATGGTCTCTATCTTCTGTGCATTTTTTTTTTGCCAGACTCTTTATCTGAGCATTGATGACAAAGAATCTTGTAAAATGTAAAAAGAAAAAAAATAGGATGTAAGATAAGTAATGCCAAGAGTTCAAACCTTGAAAGAAGAAATCAAAAGGTATTTATAACTAACATGGGTTGAGTATTTAGAGTGTTTGGACATCTGTTAATTTTTCATATCGTGTGTTATTGTATACACATGCAGAAGTTCACTAAATTGGTAGTAAGTGGGAAAGGGAAATTAACTTTTTTTTCAGAAAATAATAAAATTTCCCTTGATTGGTTCAATAAAGGCCTCAACTTCTCAAAAAGGTTTTTTTTTTTCCCACCTTGAACTTATAACTAGAGATGTAACTTACTAAGCAAAATCTAAATTCTATTTCCTAAGTATTTATTATGTAATTCCAAACTTATTTATTTCATTATGAAATACATTTCAATTAAAAGAATATTTTTATCTATAGCCTTAAAAAGCCCACCCTGCCCAGAAATAAAAAACACGCTAAATCTTAACTTTCAAGTCTTCCATAACCATCTACAAGGGATATGAATGAGGAGACACAAAATGATGAAACAACATTAAGCCAGACAAATGAATTAAGCAAGACAGAAAAAGGAAAAATGAAATCAAGCTCAATGGAAGAACAAGAGAGGATCAGGAAGGGAAAGAAAGTAATAACAGAATTGGAAGACGAAATAATAATACCAACAGAGTATAGGGAAAGGCTAAACTTAGGGCCTAATGTACTTAAAAACAAGGAAATGAAGAACGTCCGAGGAAATGACCAGATAGACATCAGAATTGAAGAGGTTAAAGAAACACAGGAGGAAGGGAATGCTCGAGAATACACTGTAGAACTACCCTCAGACAGTGAAGACGGGGAGAAAGCCATAGTTCCAGTGTTGAAGAATGAGTTATACAAGATGATTTGTGATCTAAAATCACTAAATTTGAAGCGGGGTGCTGAAGAAGAGCTTATGGCTACCATTGTAAAAAAGAAGAGACTCAATGAGAAGCAACAGAATCAGAAAGCAGAGATCTCCGTGTATGCTGAAGGACTAAAGAGTGTAAGTACAAAGCTAAGAAAAAAAGGGAAGCAGAAAGATGTTGAGATTATTGAGGAAACAGAAGACGAAATAACTCAAGAAGAAAGCTTATATGAGACAAACCCAGAGAATGCAACTGCCCCAATTTTTGTGTTTAAAGCAAGAGGCAGCAAAAGAAAAGGTAGAAAGAAGATAGAGGGTGGAGGTGGCTGGCCAGAAACAGCCACCAAAGGGATATGAAGTTTATATCATGGAACTGTCAAGGCCTGGGGGTAGCCTTGACAGTTAAAAACCTGAGGGATGTATGTACAAGAAATAAACCCTCAATAGTATACCTCATGGAAACCAAAATGAAAAAAGAAAAAGCAGAAAGTGTAAAAAGAAGGTGTGGTATGACAAATGGTGCTTACTGTGATCCTAGAGGACTATCTGGTGGCTTAGCATTATGGTGGAATAATGAGGTGGAAATAGATATCCTGCTTTGTACAAGATATTGCATCCACACGAGGATTAATAGCATGACTGATAGCGTACCTCAGTTCATCACGTGGATTTATGGACCACCTAATGAAACTGAGCGCAGAAAAGTATGGGACAAATTAAGGGAGTTGGCTAAAAATATATCTAACCCATGGATTTGTGTAGGAGACTTCAATGATATAGTATCACAAAATGAGAAGGAGGGTGGCCAGCCAAGGGCGGTGAGGAGAATATTAAACTTTCAGTGTGTTTTAGCTTACTGCTCTTTAATTGATCTATACTTTCAAGGTTCAAAATATACCTGGAATAACAAGCGCTGGGGCCAAGCTAATGTCAAGGAAAGGTTAGACAGAGCAATGGGAAATATTGAATTTCGAGAGGATTTTCCTAAGGCCCAGGTATTTCATCTGGAACCAATTGGATCTGACCACCACATGTTATTAATAGACTGTTGCTTTGATGACATCAAAACACCTAGCAGATTTAAATTTGAGGCATGCTGGATTGAACATCCAGAATACAAAACTATAGTGCAAGAGGGATGGAGCATGGTGGAAGGTGAAAATAATAATAAGGTAGAAGAATTGACGAAGAGGCTGAAGTCATGTAGTAAAAAATTACTGAAATGGAGTAAAAAGGTGTTCCCAAATAACAGAAAAATTATAGACAACCTAAAAGCTCAGCTGGCACACTGTTATGAAGGAGAGTTAACTAAAGAAAAAGCAAAGAAGATTGATGAGCTAGTGAATCAAATTGAGGAAGCATGGGATAAAGAAGAAGTCTATTGGTGGCAGAGATCCAGGATCAAATGGTTAAAATATGGGGACAGAAATACTAAATTCTTCCATAGCACTGTACTGCAACGTAGACAAAGGAACAAAGTTCTGAAAATAAAAAGGGAAGATGGAAAATGGATGGAAGATGCAGAAGAAATTAATAATGCCTTTAAACAGTTTTATTCTAATTTGTTCTCCTCTTCTGTTGATAGGAATATGCAAGAAGCTCTATCCTATGTGAAAAGGGTAGTAACCGTGGAAGATAATGCAATGCTAGTAAAACCAGTTTCCCCTGAAGAAATTGAGAGAGCTGTGTTTCAGATTGGAGCAGATAAAGCCCCTGGACCTGATGGCTTCTCAGCCATGTTCTATCATGCCTCTTGGGCTGAAATAAAAAATGAGGTAAGCCAAATGGTGACAAAATTCTTCCAAACCTGTGTGGACAAATCTGAAATAAACAAAACCAGCATAGTCCTTATACCAAAAATAGATAAACCAGAAACTATGGGTCACTTCAGACCAATTGGCTTAATGCAATGTGGCATATAAAGTAATTGCAAAAATTCTGGCTTTAAGGTTGAGGGGGATGATGAATAGAATAATTTCTCCTCATCAAAGGGCTTTTATTGCTGGTAGAATGATTCAGGACAATGTAGTCATCACACACGAAGCTTTTCACTACCTAAAAAATAAGAAAAAAGGAAAGAAAGGGGAATTGGCTCTGAAACTAGATATGAACAAGGCATACGATCGGGTAGAATGGGATTTTTTGGAGAAGGTTATGGAAAGAATGGGCTTTTGTGATAAATGGGTACAATGGATCATGTGCTGTGTATCATCTGTTGATTTTGAGCTGCTGGTTTCTGGTAGGACAGTAGCAAACTTTAAACCACAAAGAGGAGTAAGGCAAGGAGACCCAATCTCTCCTTACCTCTTTATTTTTGTCACTGAGGTGTTATCTTTAATGGTGCAACATCACATTGAAAGGAAGGACTTGAGGGGCATCAAACTCTCAAACAAAAGCCCGATGTTATCCCACTGCTTCTTCGCCGACGATGCCTTATTTTTCCTTAATGCTGATCCGTTTAATTGTATGATTTTGAAGCTGATTTTACAGGTGTACTGCAAAGCATCAGGGCAAGAGGTGAATTTGGAAAAATCTTGCCTCTACTTTTCACCTAACACTCAAAAGGAAATTAGAGATGAGGTGTCATCAGTAATGGGGATTAAACAAAAGGATCAGCCAGGGAAATATTTGGGACTACCAGTTCTTTGGGGAAGATCAAAATCCTCTGCTCTAGCCTTTGTAAGGGAGAAGGTGGGCTTGAAGCTACAAGGGTGGAGGCAGAAATTATTGACTTTCTCAGGGAAAGAAGTGCTCATTAAGTCAGTAGCAAACTCAATACCTGTTTATCCCATGACTTGCTTTCTTTTTCCAAAAAAGACATGCAAAGAAATTGATAGCCTTGTGGCTAACTTCTGGAGGGGTGATAATGAGAACAAAGGAAGTATTCACTGGAAGAAATGGGATTCATTAACAGAAGCAAAGAAAGATGGAGGTCTGGGGTTTCGTGACTTAATGAGCTTCAACAAAGCACTTTTGGTAAAAACTGCATGGCGTCTAATTCAACAACCTGATGATTTGTGGTGCAGGTTATTGAAGGGGATCTATTTCCCGAACTCAAGCTTCCTTCAAGCCAAAAAAGGTAGGAAACCTTCATGGTGTTGGAATAGTATCCTAGAAGGAAGAGACTTATTGAGTAAAAAGCTGTGCTGGAAGATAAGTAATGGCAGAGATGTTAACATCTGGAAGGAATGGTGGATTCCAGAAATCGGCAAACTTGGTGAGAATGGAAGAGGGTTAGATGAGAGAATAAGAGACTTAACTGTCTCGGCATTGATTAAGGAAGGTACTTGGGATCTAAACAATGTCAAGGACTTCCTGTCTGATAAGGAGATCCAA
Source organism: Vachellia collinsii (assembly GCA_006871305.1). Lineage (NCBI taxonomy): Eukaryota > Viridiplantae > Streptophyta > Magnoliopsida > Fabales > Fabaceae > Vachellia > Vachellia collinsii. Next base: position 1,059 of record QFDD01008658.1, on the reverse strand, counting down.
ATGATTCAAAAAATCCACATCCCCTCTCAAACCACAAGAGATCATTTAGTGTGGTTGGGGACAAAGAATGGTGAATATATAGTGAAATCTGGCTACTATGTTGCAAAAGAGGAAAAGCCAAATATGCCAAGCAAAGATCCTAGTACTTCATATAATATGCCAAAAGAGCTTTGGAACTGTGTGTGGAAATTGGTAGTCCCACCCAAGGTGCAACATTTTATATGGAGACTCCTTAGTAGGGCAGTGGCAACTAAAGAAGTTCTTTTTAAAAGGAAATGCTCAAAAGACCCAACGTGTCCAATATGCAAAGAGGAAGTGGAAACAATTGAGCATATGTTGTTCTTCTGCCCATGGACTAAGAGGTGCTGGTTTGGTTGCAACTTGGGATTGAAAATTGATAGGATGCATATTAAAAGGATAGACAAATGGTTGACAGAAATTCTGGTGGAAAATAGGAAGCTGGATAATTTCCAGAAAGCCTTAACAGTCACCATGTGTTGGTGGATTTGGAAAGCTAGATGTAATTGGAGTTTTAAAGAAGAACCAACAAACCCATGTCAGATTATAAACAGGACACTTTCTCTGGTGGAGGAGTTTTGGAGGCACAAATCGAAGGGACCACCGACTTTGAAAGTACAACAAGGGACAGAACAAATTCGAAATCTGACTTGGAAGAAACCTGATAATGGAAAAATAAAAATAAACATAGATGGAGCCTATAAAGGAAATGGAGGAAAAGCAGGAGTGGGTATGGTTTGCAGGAACTGGAAGACAACATTTGTGACAACCCCTTTTCTACTAAACAAGGCTTTTAACTTAATTAACAATTATTAAACAAATAACCATGATTTTTTTTTTTTTCAAAAACTTTATATCACAAGGCTTATAACCCAGCCCACTAGTCTGCACTCTTTCATATTGTAATTCCGGCACAAATATCTTATACAAACAGTTACCAAGATAAATATTCAAAATTAAATTTGAATATGACATAATATGATGATCCTATTATGGCAGTATACAAACATTGAAATTCCCAAAAGTTCCAGAGGCATACAA
>QFDD01008657.1:0-13606 GCA_006871305.1 Vachellia collinsii | reverse complement strand
TTTTCTGTACTTTTCATTTTCTTACAGGCAAACTACTTTGAACTTAAGTCTGAAACCATTTTTATAAATTCACAAAATCCTCAAGCTATTTTTCCCCACTTCTACCATAATTATCTGAGGCCTCTAGGTATTTTAAATAATTATATTTGGCTCAAAATCCCATAATTAGCCAAATATTAATTAATTACTAAAAATCCATTTTGAGGTTATTTCTGCTCATTTAACCTCAATCTTGCCTCAAATATGTCTCCTATAATTTCTGAGCTATTTATCCTTGCTTTGGAATCAAATATCTGAGGCATCTCTGGATATTTTAATTAATTATTTATTAAATATCCAAATATTAAATAACCTTTAAAATTCTCATAAAGGTTATTATTGTCATTCTGACCTGAACCGAGCCTCAATTAATGATCAGTGCATTTTTCTCTATCTTTTGGAATTCTGTACAATTTTTAATATTTTGATCAAACTTTGACCAAAATGCTCTTTGACTTTTCATTAATTACCACAATGCCCTTGAATTTCATAAATGGCAATTTGGTACATCGAATTTCAATATTTATACTTTAGTCCCATTTTTAAAATGACTTTGTTGTCCTTAAATATTCAAAGTGACACTTTAGTCCCTTACTTTTTCAAAATAACCATTGTGCCCTCCCTTTTTCTTTTTGGCAAAGTGGCACTTTTACTCTTTCAGACCCTTAATAAATCCTTAGTTACTTGTTTAGCCTTTATATCCAGTCATCAAAAACCTGGATATTACAGAGAGCAAGTAGTTTCTTTTAATATGTATGAGGCAATGAGGCACCCATATGAGGATTATTCACTTTTGGGTCTGAATGTAATTGATGTCGTGATTGATGATGCCATATCTAAATTTGAGTTGAGTGAAGTGCTTTCTGATATCTCTGCATTTTATTCATGTGATTCTTTGCTTAATGAGGATCAGGCACCTACTTCATTTTCTTCTCTTTATTCATTTCCTTCTTCTTGTTCATGTGGCAGTAGCGAGACATGTCTTAACTCTGCAATAGTTAATTGTACACGACTGACCCCACACACACTATTATTATCATCTCTTGAATCTGAATCTTGCATAAGCACTATACCTTCGATTGCCAGTGACAACTCTCTTGGAGAGGATTTTTCAGTTAGTGTGGCAGGGGAATCAGAGATGGATGAAAACCAGAGAATGGGCAATTCTGCAAAAGAGGCTTTCTGTCTCGGTCATGAGTCGCGACACAAAGGGCTTACAGTCGCGATACAAGATGCCAAAGTAGAGGATTGCAGCCTAAATTCTTCACTACGTCGCGACATTTTGTCAGTGGAGTCGCAACCTAAATCCTCCAGTGTTGAAGTTCCAGGGAGTCCTCCACTGTTGCTATTCCGCCTTCACACTTGCTTCACAGGAGAAGTCTGAATCTAGAGGCTATTGAAATTCCTCCTTCGCTGAGTAAACCGATCCCTTATACTGTCTCTTCTCATTCATTAAAATATTTGTTTGATAGTGCCTTAACTATGTGTTTGAGTGATACAGGGATATTGACTCTGTCCATTGCTAACCAACATTCACAGTGTGCTGATTCAACACCTTTTGAGTTGGAAGATCCTGTGGTGGGCTGCATCAATCTTGGAATTCATTCAACAAACGCAGAAAGAGAGGGGAGTAATCTTTTGCTTCATTCTATTGATATTCCTAAGTTGATCCCTTCTTTGATTTAGCCACCCCCTCTTGAACTTAAACCTCTACCACCTAACCTTAAATATGCTTTCTTGGAATCTAACAAGCAACTCCCTGTTATAATTGCAAGTTGCCTTTCCCTAGAAGAAGAGGACATGTTGCTTACTGTTTTGAAAAAGTATAAGAAAGCCATAGGATGGACTCTAGCTGACATACCTGGTATTTGTCCAACCGTGTGCACTCATAAGATCCTTTTAGAGGAAGGGGCAAAACCAGTGAAGCAAAACCAAAGAAGAGTCAACCCTTTGATTAAGGAGGTAGTCAAGAAAGAGATCTCCAAACTCCTCAGTGCGGGAATCATTTATGATATTTCAGATAGCCAGTGGGTCAGCCCTGTGCAAGTAGTGCCTAAAAAGAGTGGGATGACTGTAGTAAAAAATGAGAAAAATGAACTTATACCCACTAGAGTCCAAAATGCTTGGCGTGTTTGTATTGATTATAGGAAACTTAATGATGCCACACGCAAGGACCACTTCCCCATCCCTTTTGTGGATCAAATGTTAGAACGATTAGCGGGCAAATCACATTACTGTTTCCTTGATGGCTTTTCTGGTTATTTTCAGGTACCCATTGCACTGGAAGATCAAGAGAAGACAGCTTTCACTTGTGACTTTGGGACCTATGCTTACAGGAGGATGCCATTTGGACTGTGCAATGCCCCATGAACCTTCCAGCAATGCATGATGTCAATCTTCAATGACTTCTTAGGAGAATGCATGGAAGTGTTCATGGATGACTTTAGTGTGTATGGTAACTCTTTCATTACTTGCTTGTCTGGATTGGAAAAGTTTTTGCAAAGATGCATTGAGAAGAAATTAGTTTTAAATTTTGAGAAATGCCACTTTATGGTTAACGAGGGCATAGTTTTAGGCCACCTAATTTCTTCCAAGGGTATAGAAGTGGATAAGGCAAAGATTGAAATTATCTCCTCCCTCCCATACCCCACTAATCTTAAACAGATTCGATCTTTTTTGGGGCATGCTGGATTTTATCGGAGATTTATAAAGGACTTTAGCAAGATTGCCCTACCACTTTCCAATCTCTTGAAAAAGGAAATAGATTTTGAGTTTAATGGAGCTTGTAAAAATGCTTTTGACACTTTGAAAGCTAAATTAATCTCTCCTCTTGTCCTAGTTGCTCCCAATTGGGATATACACTTTGAGATTTCTTGTGATGCATCTAACTTCTCTGTGGGAGCCATGTTAGGTCAAAAGGAAGATAGACATTCTAGGGTGATCGCTTATGCATCGAAGACCTTGGATGTTGCACAAGCCAATTACACAACCACTGAAAATGAGCTTTTTGCTGTAGTGTTTGCTTTAGATAAATCCAGACCTTACTTGCTTAATTCAAAGGTTGTTGTATTCACTGATCATGCAGCAGTGCGTTATCTTTTTAAGAAACCATACTCCAAGCCTCGGTTGCTTCGCTGGGCTCTTCTCCTACAAGAGTTTGATATTGAGATCAAGGATCGAGCTGGAGCAGAAAATCATGTAGCTGATCATCTAAGCCGATTACCCGAAAAGACAAGGGGAGTTGATAAAGCTGAAACTGTCTTTGATTCCTTTCCTGATGAGATATTATGTTCCATTGCTCTTAAAGAGCCTTGGTATGCTCACATTGTCAATTATCTCATGACTGGACTAACCCCACCTTCTATGTCTACACATTAGGTACAAAAGCTCCAATCTGAGTCTAGACATTATGTTTGGGATGAACCGTTCTTGTGGAGACTTTGTGTGGACCAAATCATAAGAAGATGCATACCTCAAGAGGAGCAACCTCCTATTATCTCTGCTTGCCATACATTGTCTTGTGGGGGACATTTTAGCTCAAAGAGGACAGCTAGGAAAATCTTAGAGAGTGGGTTCTATTGGCCTTCACTATTTAAAGATTGCTATGAGTTCTGTAAATCCTATGAGAAGTGCCAAAAATTCGGGGGTGTGAGTTGGAAGCACGAAATGCCTCAAAAGCCTATGTTGTTTTGTGAGATGTTTGATGTTTGGGGTATAGATTTCATGGGCCCTTTCCCCCTTCCAATGGCTTTAATTATATTCTCTTAGCGGTTGATTACCTTTCCAAATGGATTGAGGCCATTCCCACTCAAAAAGATGACGCCAAAACCGTAGTGGAATTTGTTAAGTTTAATATTTTTAGCTGGTTTGGGATTCCTAGGTCTTTAGTGAGCGATCAAGGGACCCATTTCTGTAATAGGCTTCTTAGTGGCCTACTGTCCAAATATGGTGTCACACATAAAACCTCTACTGCTTATCACTGATGGATGCCTTAGTCGTTATGGGCCCTCAAAAATTGTATAATTTCCGGATGGAAATGCACTATAGTGGTGCAATCCGGGTCGTGTTCACTTCGAGGAGCCTAAATGATTCTATGTAATCTAAGTGATAGAACCGTATGGAAAGGTAAAGATTGGGGGTTGTGTACTGAGTGAAATTGTAGAAAATAGAACTAAGTTGTTTTTGGGTTTTCTTTTTCGGTTTATAGAAAAACTAGAAATCGTTGAAATAGTAAACTAGATAGATTGAAAAACTCAATAATGGAATTGCCCTTCGAAGTATTGATTAAGCCTTCATCACTTCACAAAGTAGAGGGAAATTCACTTTGAAAACCAAATCTTAATTAGTTTAGAAAACCTTCCAAACTTAGGTGAGAGTAGAATGTTAATGAGACTCTTAACCCAGAAGCTCATAACAACTTCAATCAACTTCAAATTTGCTCTTGGTTGAGATTGTTAAAATGGTATCAACAAGTTGAACACAATAACCTATTGTGTTAACTGAATATCTCATTTAATCAGACCGAACCTTGATTGAACCCAACCAAATTCACAAGACTAAATGAAAGATTCTCATTACAAAACAAATACCCAGAACAAGTCTCATAATCCAATCCACATTAGAAATTCAGATATCCTAACTAAGAATAACTGTAATAATATGAACATAATGGAAAGGATGAAGTAAAACTCACCAAATGTAGTCCCAAGCTCAGGCTGTCATCAAACTCCTCAAGGCAATGCGTCCTAGCCTCCCATAGTCTTTGGAAAAGCTGACATAAGTCTTGGAACCTCAGTAAGAGCCATGGAAAATGGAGTGGGATGATGGATGAAGCAGAAGTGTGATGGAATGGTGTGTAGAATGGATTCCCAATCAATGATTAGGGTTGGATGGACTTCAAGAACCCTTGAAGAACCCTAGGAGACGAGAATGGAAAGGTTCTGACGAGAGGTGGCGGCTGGCATTCGATTCCCCTCTAAAAATCGCAATCCGAGGTATATAACCTGATTCTGCCTCAAACGCACTTAAGTCGCGACATAAAATAATGTTAGTCGTGACCTATTGGTCGATTGAGTCGCGACATACTATAGTCCAAGTCGCGACTTGAAAGCCAAAACACACAGCTTCAATTAGTTGCCATTTCACTGCAACTCCCTCTTGATTCCTTGACTTGAAAATCATTTTAAGCTCTTGTAAAAATCTAATCCCAACTCATTAATGAGAATTAATTAAATTAACGCACAATTAGATATTTTTATCCTTACAAAGGATGCTTAATGGGAATTAAAGTCCATGAAAGCATATTACTACAATTCACATCAAAACATGCATTTTAAACCAGTTAATTCCTCTAAACTCATGCAATCAGACATGAATTACTATAGTAAAACTTGGTTAAATCAATCACCCACAGACAAATGGCCAAGCAGAGGAGTCTAACCGGGAAATCAAGCGGATTTTGGAGAAAATGGTCAAACCCTCGAGGAAGGACTGGAGTTACAAGCTTAAAGATGCGTTATGGGCATACCGGATAGCTTTCAAGAATCCTATAGGGATGTCACCCTACCGCTTCGTATATGGGAAATCATGCCACCTACCGGTGGAATTGGAGCACAAAGCCTATTGGGCCATCTCTACATGCAACAAAGAAATGGATGAGGCGGGTGAGGAGAGATTTTACAATTGCAAGAGATAGATGAGCTGCGAAGGGAGGCTTATGACAACTCTCGAATATACAAGGAGAAGTGTAAAGCCATTCATGACAGTGGGATATTGAGGAAGAACTTCAAGGTTGGTGACGCAGTGCTTAAATTCAAAGCCCACTTCAAATTTGGAGATGGAAAACTGAAAGAGCGCTGGGATGGACCTTACACCATTACTAAAGACCTTGGCTATGGAGCCTTTGAGCTCAATGATGGAAAAGATGGCACCAAGCACCTAGCCAATGGACATCTCCTCAAGATTGTCTACAACAAGCCTCCAGAGACGTAATCCCAGGTTGTTTCTTTCCTCTCCTCATCCTATATTATTTTGATTAGCTGGTGATATTACATGTAAGCTGAATTTGTGGATTTGCATGAGGAAAGAAACCTTCCAGTAGTATAGAAGTTCATTGTTTTAGTTGCATCGATTTTGTTTGTGTGTTTTTCTGTGTTACTTCCCATATCCTTTTGGCCAGGCTGAATTTTGGTTATTTCCTGTTTGCATGCTGGTATTGACTCTTGGTTTTTCTTATCATGCTCAACGGTGCTAAATCTTGCATAAACCTCTTCAATTGTTTTGACTGCTAGATGATTTATTTCGCTCACACTCTATGTTCTATGATTTCCTTGCGGTTCTATCATATTACTTTTTACAATGAGGGCATTGTAACATTTAAGTGTGGGGGAGGGAGTGTTCATGCTGTTTGCTCTTGTTTTTCTTCTTGTGTCGTGACATAAGAATTAAAAGTCGCGACCTTTGTGCTTCATTCTTTGCACACTGCTCTCGGTGCATTTTTAGTCACGACATAGATTATGTAAGTCGCAACCTGAAAAAAAAATCAAAGGAGTTGGTTGGAACTCACCCATATTTGGACATTTCATGTTTACTTCTTCAAAAGAGCTTTATCTTTTTAGACCTTTCTTGACTTATTCATGGGTGATCAAAACTTATCAAGTAACTTTTGTTTAACGATTAACAATTTTTAATGAGACTATTCATGCATTGGGATTAATCTTGCATTCCATTGGTTGTTGTGAATGATCATGGGAGATTAAACCCTGTTGGAAGTTATTTGGGCCAAAATTCCTTTCTAGTGTGATTAATCCTCTTGATTTTACATTCTCTAGAACTTGTCCTGGTTCTTTGTCAAGGCTTGATTTGCATTAGTGTGTTGAAAGGGATAAAGGCATTCATTTTTGAACCCTCCACCCAAACACAAGCCACTTAAATGCAACCATTGTCACCCCTTTGAGCCTTTCTTGATTTCAAGTACCAAAACCTGCTTGCTTTATTCAAGATTCCAACTATGTCATTACTACTATAATTATAGTGAGTACTTTATTTTCTTTGTAAAAGAAGAAGAAGAAGAAGAAGAAGAAAAAGAAAGAGAAAAAGAAAAGGCAAAATAAAAGGATATGAGTATATATCGATGGAGATATTTGTGACCTTTTCAATAAGACTTCCTCCTTGGTGGTCTAGAGTTTAAAGTCTCACTTCAAGAACTTCATTGTAAAGGCTAGTTGGAAAATTAATATCAGATTTTGGTACTCATCTCATTTCATTCTATCATTCATTTCATTCAGCCTTCATTCACACATTACAACCCTTAAAGTCCTTTTGATTCAACGCATCATTGCATTCGTAGTGGAGATATTAGAACCATTACAAGCTTATGGTAGTTCGTTTTTTTCAAGTGGATATGAGAGAAAATAACCCCATTATGGTGAGATTGAGCGATACACTTCATTCCACGAGTGAATCTCCAATGCTCATTTTCTTTGGTTAATGGATTGTTTTGAGTAGACCCTTTGCATAATTTTCCTCACCAACTTTTGTTAATATAAGAGCAATGTTATTTGATCCTTCTCTTTCATCCTATGGATTAGTTGAGTTACTGTTGGTCTTTGACGTATGCTCAGTAGTTGTGGAGAGAACTTGCTATCATTTATGCCCGACTCTAGTCTTTTCACAACTGTTGCATATTGATACTCTCTTTTCATTTTGCTCAGGAGCGCAAATGTTTAAGTGTGGGGGAGTTGATTTGACCAAGTTTTGCTATAGTAATTCATGTCTGATTTCATGATTTATGTTGCATTGTCGTGTAGTATATTTTCATGACTTTTATACAATAAAATATTTGTTACATACATTTTGAATCTTTTTAACTAATAAAATAACTTTCATTATTCAATTTTTTTAAGTTCAACAAATTCCTTACTATAGTCTACATTTTGTATTTTAAATTTACATTAAATTTAGAATAGTGTAATGATTTAGCTAAAATATAGGATAGTAATTTCGTATTTCAAGCTATTAAAAAGACGTGAAACTATTCATATGCTCTTTATTTTCATGAGTGGCTTTGTCGTATAATATATTTTCATAAACTTTATACAATAAAATATTTGGTACAACCATTCCAAAACGTTTTAACTAATAAAATAACTTTCATTAATCAATTTTTTATGTTCAAGAAATTGCTTTCTATAGTGTATGTTTTGTATCTTAAATTTACGTTAAATTTAAAATAGTGTAATGTTTTAACTAAAAAATAGGGTAGTAATTCCGTATTTCAAGCTATTAAAAAGACGTGAAACAATGCATAGGCTCTTTATTTTGATGTGTTGCATTGTCGTATAGTATTTTTTGATAACTTTTATGAAATAAAATATTTCGCACATAAATTTTGAATCTTTTTAACTAATAAAATAACTTTCATTATTCAGTTTGATTAAGTTCAATTAATTGTTTGCTATAGTTTACATTTTGTATTTTAAATTGACATTCAATTTGCAATAGAGTAATGATTTAACTAAAAAATAGGGTAGTAATATCGTATTTCAAACTATTAAAAAGACGTGAAACTATTCATAAGCTCTTTATTTTTATGAGTGGCTTTGTCGTATAATATTTTTTCATAACTTTTATACAATAAAATATCTGGTACAACCATTTTGAAACATTTTAACTAATAAAATAACTTTCATTATTCAATTTTTTTATGTTCAATAAATTTGTTGCTACAGTCTATGTTTTGTATTTTAAATTTACATTAAATTTACAATAGGGTAATGTTTTAACTAAAAAAAAGGTAGTAATTTCGTATTTCAAGCTTTTAAAAAGGCGTGAAACTATTCGTAGGCTCTTTATTCTGATGTCTTGCATTGTCGTATAGTATATTTTCCGGACTTTTGTAGAATAAAATATTTGGTACATAAATTTTGAATCTTTTTAACTAATAAAATAACTTTTATTAATCAATTTTTTTAAGTTCAATAAACTGCTTCCTATAGTCTACTTTTCATATTTTAAATTTACATTAAATTTACAATAGTGTAAAGATTTAGCTAAAATATAGGGTAGTAATTTTGTGTTTTAAACTATTAAAAAGAGGTAAAACTAATCGTAGGCTCTTTATTTTCATGAGTTGCATAGCCGTATTGTATATTTTCATAACTTTTATGCAATCAAATATTCGGTACATACAATTTGAATCATCGTAAGTAAAAAGATAACTTTCATTATTAAATGTTTTTGAAGTTTAATAAATTGCTTGCTGTAGTCTACGTTTTCTATTTTAAATTTACAATTGTATAATGATTTACCTAAACAATAGGTTAGTAATTTCTTATTTGAAGCTATTAAAAAGACGTGAAACTATTCTTAGGCTCTTTATTTTCATGACTTGCATTGTAGTATAGTATATTTTCATAACTTTCATACAATAAAATATTTGGTACATACATTTTGAATCTTTTTAACAAATAAAATAACTTTCATTCATCAATTTTTTTTATTTTCAATAAATTGCTTGCTATTGTCTACATTTTGTATTTTTAATTTACAATAGTGTAATTATTTAGTTAAAAAATAGGGTAGTAATTCCGTATTTCAAGCTATTAAAAAGACGTGAAACTATTCATAAGCTCTTTATTTTCATGAGTGACATTGTAGTATAGTTTATTTTCATGACTTTTATACAATAAAAAATTTGGTACATACATTTTGAATCTTATTAACTAATGAAATAACTTTCATTAATCAGTTTTTTTAAGTTTACGAAATTCCTTACTATAGTCTACATTTTGTAATTTAAATTTACATTAAATTTACACTAGTCTAATGATTTAGCTACAAAATAGGGTAGTAATTTCGGATTTTAGGCATTTAAAATGACGTGAAACTATTCATAGGCGCTATATTTTCATGAATGGCAATGTTGTATAAAATATTTTTCATAACTTTTATACAATAAAATATTTGGTACATACATTCTGAACCTTTTTAACTGAAAAAATAACTTTCATTAATCATTTTTTTAAGTTCAAGAAATTGCTTGCTATAATCTACGTTTTGTATTTTAAATTTACATTAAATTTACAATAGTGTAATGATTTAGCTAAAAAATAGGGTTGTAATTTCGTATTTCACGCTATTAAAATGATGTGAAACTATTCATATGATCTTTATTTACATGAGATGCATTGTTGTATACTATATTTTTTCATAACTTTTATACAAAAAAATATTCGGTACATACATTTTGAATCTTTTTAACTGATCAAATAACTTTCATTAATCAGTTTTTTTTAAATTCATTATAGTGCTTGCTTTAGTCAACGTTTTGTATTTTAAATTTACATGAAATTAACAATAGGGTAATGTTTTAACTAAAAAAAAGGGTAGTAATTTCGTATTTCAAGCTATTAAAAATATGTGAAACTATTCATAGGCTCTTATTTTGATGAGTTGCATTGTCGTATAGTATATTTTCATGACTTTTACACAATAAAATATTTTGTACATAAATTTTGAATCTTTTTAACTAATGAAATAACTTTCATTAATAAATTTTTTTAAGTTCAACAAATTGCTTACTATAGTCCACGTTTAATATTTTAAATTTCGATCAAATTTACAAAATTGTAATGAATTAAGTTTAAAATAGGGTAGTAATTTCGTTTTTAAAGCTATTAAAAAGTCGTTAAACTATTCATAGGCTCTTTTTCTCATGAGTTGAATTGCCGTATAGTATAATTTCATTACTTTTATACAATAAAATATTTGGTACAAAAATTTTGAATCTTTTAAACTAATAAAATAACTTTCATTAATCAATTCTTTTAAGTTCAACAAATTACTTGCTATAGTCTACATTTTGTGTTTTAAATTTACATTAAATTTACAATTGTGTAATGATTTAGTTAAAAAATAGGGCACAATTTCGTATTTCAAGCTATTAAAAAGATGTGAAACTATACATAAGCTCTTCTTTTTCTATGAGTTGCATTGTCGTATAGTATATTTTCATCACTTTTATACAATAAAATATTTGGTACATAAATTTTGAATCTTTTAAACTAATAAAATAACTTTCATTATTCAATTTTTTTAAGTTCAATAAATTGCTTGCTATAGTCTACATTTTGTATTTTAAATTTACATTAAATTTGCAATAATGTAATGATTTAGCTAAAAAAATTGTGTAATAATTTCATATTTCAAGCTATTAAAAAGACGCGAAACTATTCATAAGTTCTTTATTTTCATGAGTGGCTTTGTCGTATAATATATTTTCTTAACTTTTATGCAATAAAAAATTTGGTACAACCATTTTGAAACTTTTAACTAATAAAATAACTTTAATTAATCAATTTGTTTATGTTCAATAAATTGCTTGCTATAGTCTATGTTTTGTATCTTAAATTTACATTAAATTTACAATAGTGTAATGTTTTAACTAAAAAATAGTGCAGTAATTTCGTAGTTCAAGCTATTAAAAAGACATGAAATTATTCATAAGCTCTTTATTTTCATGAGTTGCATTGTCGTATAGTATATTTTCATCACGCTTATACAATAAAATATTTGGTACATACATTTTGAATCTATTTAACTAATAAAATAACTTTCATTATTCAAAATTTAAAGTTCAATAAACTCCTTGCTAAAGTCTATGTTTTCTATTTTAAATTTACTTTAAATTTACAATAGTCTAATGATTTAGATAAAAAAAAAGGTTGTAATTCCGTATTTCAAGCTATTAAAAAGACGTAAAACTATTCATTGGCTCTTGATTTGGATGTGTTGCATTGTCGTATAATATATTTTTATGACTTTTATACAATAAAATATTTGGTATATAAATTTTGAATCTTTTAAAGTAATAAAATAACTTTCATTATTCAATTTTTTTAAGTTCAAAAAATTGCTTGTTATAATCTACGTTTTGTATTTTAAATTTACATTAAATTTACAATAGTGTAATGATTTAGGTAAAAAATAGGGTAGTAATTTCATATTTCAAGCTATTAAAAAGACGTGAAACTAATCTTAGGCTCTTTATTTTCATGAGTTGCATTGTCGTATAGTATATTTTCTTAACTTTTATACAATAAAATATTTGGTACATACATTTTGAATCATTTTAACTAATAAAATAACTTTCATTAATCAATGTTTTTAAGTTCAATAAACTGCTTGCTATAGTGTACGTTTTGTATTTTAAATTTACATTAAATTTACAATAGTGTAATGATTTAGCTAATAAATAGGGTTGTAATTACATATTTCAAGTTATTAAAATGATGTGAAACTATTCATAGGCTTTTTATTTTCATGACTTTCATTGTCGTATAGTTTATTTTCATTACTTTTATACAATAATATATTTGGTACATGCATTTTGAATCTTTTTAACTAATAAAATAACTTTCATTAATCAATTTTTTTATGTTCAATAAATTGCTTGCTATAGTCTACGTTTTATATCTTAAATTTACAAAATTGTAATGTTTCAATTAAAAAATAGGGTAGTAATTTCGTATTTCAATCAATTAAAAAGACCTGAAACTATTCATAGGCTTTTTATTTTCATGAGTTGCATTATCGTATAGTTTATTTTCATCACTTTTATCCAATAAAATATTTGGTACTTAAATTTTGAATCTTTTTGACTAATAAAATAACTTTCATTATTCAATTTTTTTAAGTTCAACAAATTGCTTGGTATAGTCTACGTTTTGTATTTTAAATTTACTTTAAATTTTCAATAGTGTAATGATTTAGCTAAAAAATAGGGTTGTAATTTCGTATTTCAAGCTATTAAAAAGAGTGAAACTATTCATAGGCTCTTTATTTTCATAACTGGCTTTGTCATATAACATAGCTTCCTAACTTTTATACGATAAAATATTGGGCATATAAATTTTGAATCTTTTAAACTAAACAAATAACATTCATTATTCAATTTTTTATGTTCAATAAATTGCTTGCTATAGCGTACGTTATGTATTTTAAATTTACATTAAATTTACAATAGTGTAATGATTTAGCTAATAAATAGGGTTGTAATTTCGTATTTCAAGCTATTAAAATGACGTAAAACTATTCATAGGCTGTTTATTTTCATGACTTTCATTGTCGTATAGTATATTTTCATTACTTTTATACAATAATAAATTTGGTATATGCATTTAGAATCTTTTTAACTAATAAAATAACTTTCATTAATCAATTTTTTTATGTTCAATAAATTGCTTGCTACAGTCTACGTTTTCTATCTTAAATTTACAAAATTGTAATGTTTCAATTAAAAAATAGGGTAGTAATTTCGTATTTCAATCAATTAAAAAGACCTGAAACTATTCATAGGCTCTTTATTTTCATGAGTTGCATTGTCGTATAGTTTATTTTGATCACTTTTATACAATAAAATATTTGGTACTTAAATTTTGAGTCTTTTTAACTATTAAAATAACTTTCATTATTCAATTTTTTTAAGTTCAACAAATTGCTTGGTATAGTCTACGTTTTGTATTTTAAATTTACTTTAAATTTTCAATAGTGTAATGATTTAGCTAAA
>QFDD01008656.1:0-12677 GCA_006871305.1 Vachellia collinsii | reverse complement strand
CTAAGTGGTTTTAAACAATGTTTTAAGATGTGGTAATTAACTTGGATCCAAGTGAGTTTTCATTAATTAAAGCATTGGACCTAAGTGATTGCTTGGGGTTTTTATCTAGACTTAGAGAGTTATCAATTTCCATATCATTTTGAGAGCAATGATAGCTGATTTCCACCCACCAAGGGCCTATCTTTTCATACCTTCAATTTAATTCAACCATTCCATTGTTAAACCAAAAATACCAAAAAGATTTGCTTCTTGCATTATTTTGTTATTGCACCAAACCCCCCTTTTCATACCCAAGTTCAACAATGTATTTGATAACCAATTTAGACTAGGAAACCAATAAACCGCTCCTCGAGAAGAACGATTGGTTGCCCACTATACTGCATTAATTTGGAGCAATCATTTTGCATCGAACCGGAAGGCGACAGTCCGCGTGCGATCAATTTCCCTCTTGAAAAATCTATTTCGAATTGGTATGAATGGCTTGATTTTTACACATTATGTTAATTACACATTTTTGGTTGAAATTGTGTGTTGTATTTGTTTTTAAAATCAAGCAATATTGAATCTAAACATGCTAAAAATAGCATTTTTTATTTTTTTTATTTTGAAATCAAGCAATATGAATTATCAACATGCTGAAAATAACATTTACCCTTAATTGAAGTTGTGCATATTTTTAAGCTATTCTCCATTATGTACTTCTTTTCAAATCTGAGGTGCTATTTGCAAGTTGCAAAAAACTTTCATTGTGCAGTTTGGATTCAAATTTCCCTTTAGACCAAAGTGATTGAGCATATGAACACTAGTTTTGTTGAGTAAAATTTTGCAGCATAATGTTGTTACTCTACAAGAGTAATTTTTGGCCATCACTTTGGCTATTTGTTTGTTGAAATAATATTTAATTTTTGAATCGCTAGCAGAGTACATTGATCATTAAAATTCTATCCAAATACCTGAATTTGGGCAGTATTTGACTTCTCTTTACTGCTTTTGAGAAGACTACTCTAAAAGAATGTCACTTAATTGCTACTTAACATCAATTGCTACACATTTCTAACCAATTTATAGATAAGAACTATCCCATTGCAATATGTCCATTACTTTCTCATGTCATTTCATTCACTAGCTGAATAAATCATTTCGGGAAACTAGCACAATTGGGTTGAGTTATTGCATTTTTATTGGCAATGTGTATTTTGCACTATTGTTTGAAACTTGTGCATCATTGTTTGTTGAATCAAATGTAACTAGATCTCATTATTCTTGACTTTGCATGCTGAATTATTCACTTTTTGAGATATAAAATACCTTGTAAAGTTTGATTTTTGGATGACTAACTGCATTTTGAGCATATTATCACTCAAAATTTTTTGTATATTCGAATATTGTTGCTGAGAACACTATGAATATTGACCATCCATTGTTGCATTGCATTTATTGCTGCATTTGCCACATACTCAAGTCATAATCATTTACTTCTAACTAATTCTTTGATGATTGACTTGTTTTCTACACTGGTTTTTATTCTTGGTAACTCTTGTATCCGAATACACTATGCAAACTGCGACTCATTACTGAACTATTTTAGACTTGAGTGCAATTAAGTTTTAGACAATGTCCATACGTTTTGAGATGTTCTCTCATCTTTTTGTCATGGCTTGGAGTTGTCATAATGAAAATTTTAATGCCTATCATTCTATGTCTTATAATTTTCCTAATCACGAGACAAATTGCATGAATTCTTCTTCCATATCTCAATAACCGAAGAATTCATAGTGCCACTACTCGAACTCGTGTTGGCATGATGAATGGGATTGCCTTCAAAAACCGTAAAAGCCTCATATTACATATTCACCTTGGTAATCACCTTGTCATTATTGTCATTCACCTTGGCACATGGTAAAATTTTGTTCTCATAATGATTTTCTATGGGAAATGTGTGGTCTCTAAGATGCATGACATCATGCATTGGTCCATGGAGAAATCATGTTTGGGATTTCAAGAGAGAGAGAACAAGAAAGGAGGACATTATTAGTTCAATGAACATGCTCCTCGATAATATGAAATTGACGAAATCCAGAGGCAAAGAAGGAACGGTCTCCAAGTGAAGAGCAAGAAACTCGAGTCAATGTTACCACTGTTGTAACTAAAATTGAACCTAAAAGTGAAGTACCATCTGTAGATTCCAATAGCATTTTAGACCATGAACTGAAAATTTGCATAATAAGTCAATGTAGTGAAGCTTAAGCACTGTAAAATACTGAGATTTTTCAATCCTTAAGGAAGAGTTTGCCATTGTAGTGCATGTTTGTAAGTTCAAAACCAGATGAAACTGAGAATCATAATGCACAATTTAATGATAAAGGTGGTTTATTTGGTGCAACAACAAGTTACACAAGTTTTTCCTTCTTATACATTTGACCATTCAAGGGATGAAAAGCATCAACAACTCATTGTAAGTGTTGTTGGAAATGTTGGAGTATTAAAATACTTGGTTGATGTCATTGAGATGAATTTGATCAAGTGGACTCCATACCAGTAGCATCAGCTTTCAGGCTTTTTTTTTTTTGCATAGATAAAAGCACTTTGGGCTTCCTTGAGCTTCAAATGTTCATTCCCCCATAAATTGCAATCTAATTTCTCTAGTTTTCTGGATCTTTCTTCCTTTAGGTGTATTAACTCCATGCATGTTGGGAATGCTAAGGCTGAAAGTCTCATGCTGCATCAAGAAGGTATTGTTATAGTTTATAAGGTCGAGATACAAATGCCACTTACTCATGAATTTCAAAAACTTCAAGAGGTTAAGTGCAAAATATTGAATCTGAAAGCAAATATGGAAACTACCATCACATGAAGCTTCACCTTGCAATCTTAAAGGTATATACGAGTGTAGACACATCAATTGAGCATATTAACAATGACCAACAGCTGCAATATTATGGAAAGCTTCAAAATTTCAAATATTCCCACCATTAACAGGGAGCTATTTGACTGTAAGTATTTGAGTTGACATACTTTACTTCATCCAATGATAAACTCTCTTGCCTTGATTTGGAATATGTCTTCATGAATCTTACATGTATGCATGACTTTTGAAAAGAAATCCTTTCTTGTGAGTTACCTCCAAATATAATTGTATAGGAGGAGCATGATTACTTTCTTCGTAGTTTTCATTGATTATACTATGCTTAACTTATGCTTGCCACCTTCCTTGTAGGAATTTACTTGGGGAGGACTCAAGGGAACCAATCTACACTGTATATATTGGAGCCTCAATCCGGAACCACCACTGAGGAAGATTAACAAAGGATATTAAAAAAGTTTCATATTCTCATTTGGGATGAGAATTTCTGCAACCGAGTTTAAGGAGATTTTCTCTACACGGTTGTCCCCTTCCTCTCTTACAGTAATTGTATTGATTAATTAATTACTTTATGATCTTAATTGTTAAGAACACATGTATGTGGGTTCTTTTTTTGGGGGGACTAATTTAGTTAGTTGATTATGCTGCCTATGCCATAGTTCTTGCTATATATTTGAATTACATTGCCTAATCCTCAGTTTATGCTTGCATTGAGGACAATGCAAGAGGTAACTGTGAGGGAAGGTTTTGTTGGTCTTTTACTAGTAGTTGTTTTTGAATTTAACAACTGCTTTTTGATTGAAAAATTAACTTGGCTTGCTGTTTTGATTGATTTTCTTAACAAATGGTTTAGTTTAAGTAACTAGAAGAATTGAATCAAGGTTTTGTTTGTTGCAAATTGATTGAACCATTATTTGAAAAGTTAGAGGCATGGTGTAAAGTATTTTGATGGATTAAAATTGATCTTGCATGTGATCTAACTTTCTATGAGGAGGCCTAGAATGCATAGCCTTGTTCGAAGGATTTGGACTTTATTTCCATTCAAATTAATTGTGTGCATTCCACATATCCTCTAGAACTTGTTCTCCTTCTTAATCAAGACCACATAATTCACTTTGCAACTTGAACCATTAATTTTTCTTTAAGTCATCATGCCCAAGTGAATGCTATGAATGTCTTGTAAAATTTGAAGTGTTGTTGACACATTATAGACAAAAAGCTATAAAAAAAACTAAAGTTTGTAATGAATGAATGATGGTTATTATTTACATGTGATTACATCATTATGAAATCATGAAACGTTTTGTGCGTGTCTAAGCGTACCTATGTAAAGAAAATGCAAAATGGGAAAGGAAGACAAGAAAAAGGAAAAAAAGAGCAAGAGGAACAAAAGGTGAAGAAGGAAAGAAAGAATATAGAAAAGATAGAAAAGGTGCTGCGTAGCACTTGCCCAATGCTATATCAAGTCCTACATTAGAACTGTACTAAGATACTAATTAGAACCTATCTAGTTTAGATTGTCCTTAATGTTTGATTCATGCATGTCATTGTTGCATTGAATTTTAGCTGTTGATTTGAAGATTCTTATCTGTTTACATCACATGCATAGTACTTAATTGCAAATCTTATTCTCTCCTTTGTATTTTACCATATTTCCACATCATACCTAAAAAGACATTTTCATTAATTAATTAATTCTTATGATACAAGAGTCGTGGAGATATTAGAAGTTTTATGAGCCTAAGTTTTGCTTGCCTCGATTAAATTGAGTATTTTGATTAATTTCCTTGTATATTATGAGGATTGTGACTGATTTGAAGGCTTTGATTAATTGAAAGTGTAGAATCCACATTTTTGAACTTGTTTGATCTCTTTTCTCTATTGCCTTATATATGTGAACTAGCTCATGATTAATTCTTTTGTCCTAGGAGTACCAAAGCTTTGTTCCTCTTAATCTTATTCTATAGATAATTTTTTTGTTATTTATGCACAAGTGGGCTACTTACATTCTCTTCCCTATCTTTGTGTTTTCCTTTTTCCATCAAAATTATTTTGGTCATATTCCATTTTTATTAAATTTGGTATAGGATAAATCTTAAGGAGTTTGAATGCCCTTTAGGGGAGGAATTTTATTGTTGTGTTCCACTTTAACTCCATGTGAATTTATTAGTGATAATGAATGTATTTTTTCAAAGTTATTTTCCTTTAAATGATTGATTATTAGATTGCTCCAACTTCAAAGTTAAGAAAATTCATTTCCATATTGTTGCTATTTTTGGATTGATATTGTAGCCATATTTTTGTGGTATATTATAATTTCTTTTGTTTGATTCAAGTTTGTTCAAAGGGAGGGACTTTATAGTTGCACCTCCTTTTTCAAGTTCGTATTCCTTGTGTTGGCTATTTTTGGAATGTGATTATTACTTGATTGTTAAATTGTTTTTTATGAGTTCTTTCGCTTAATAAAATTTTGTTTGAAAGTTTGGATGTCCACATTGGTGCTTGATTTGAGGTATTTGTATAATGGTGGTTGCTAGAATTATATGGTTTGTTTGCTATGATTACTTTTACTTGTTATCAAAGGGTGTGAGTTTGTAGTTGCCTCCTCTTTCTAGGTTACATTCATTTTGTATTCATTATTTTTAGATTGTGATTGACACTAGATTACTCTGTTTGCCATGTTTGGAAGCTTTTTGAGGGCAATGTTTTAGGATTTCCTCTTGTATGTAGGCTTTTCGTTTATCTAGGGTTCAAATCCCTCTCTTCCATGCCTTTACCGAATTCATCAATATTATTTACCACAATGTTTCAAATAAAAAAGGGTACCATTATTCCAACTTTGTTTGATGTGGATTCTCTATTTCTAATTTATGGAATATTGCAAATATTGGAAAGAGGAGGCAAGGAAAGAAAATCTTCCTACCTGATTCATGTTTATGATTGATGAATGAATGGGAGGGAAAATCCCAACATCAAACACCTTACCCCCTTTTTTCTTGTAGTTGTTTTTGAATTTTTGTTGTTTTTTATCATGGTTACTTTTATTTGTCACTGGGTTTTACCATGGGAGTGGGCTTGTAGTTGCCCCTTCCTTCAAGGTTGTATTCATTTTGTATTTATTATTTTAGGACTGTAATTGCTACTAGATTGCTCTGTTTTGTTTATTGGGATTTTTTTCTACTTAATTAAGTTCTGTTAGAATGTTTGGATGTCCTCAAAGGGCCATATTTTAGGATACCCTTGTGTGACTTTTCCATATTTTTGTAGTTGTTTATTGTGGTTTCTTTTGTTTGCTACCGATTTCTACCTTGGGGAAACGGTTTGTAGTTGCATCCTCATTCTCAAAACTTAATCAATTTTTGTATTTGCTATTTCTAGATTGTGACTGTTACTAGATTATTGTGTTGTGTTTGCTTGCTTTCTTGTTTGTTTGTTGTGATCTTAGAGTTTTTCTCCCGTGAATGTTTTTAGAATTTTGTTGTTGATTTTTGTTTATACCTTCAAGGGGTACTTTGTATTATTGACTTATCTCTATATTTATTTTTGTTTTCTATTTATGGATTGTTTTTTTTTTTGCTATATTCTTTTAATTGTTTATTGTGGTTTTTTTTTGTTTGCTACGGATTTCTATCTTGAAGAGGGGTTTGTAGTTGCCTCCTCAATCTCGAGGTTGTATCAATTTTTGTGTTTGCTATTTCTAGATTGTGATACTAGATTATTGTGTTGTGCGTGTTTGTTTGTTTGTTGTGATCTTAGGATTTTTCTCTCGTGATTGTTTCAAGAATTTTGTTGTTGATTTTGGTTTATACCTTCAATGGGTCCTTTGTATTATTGACTTATCTGTGTATTCATTTTTTTGTTTGCTATTTATGAATTATGTTCTTGTTTGTTGTTTTGTGTTTGCTATATTCTTTTAATTATTTATTGCGATTTCTTTTGTTTGCTAGCAATTTCTATCTCGAGGAGGGGGTTTGTAGTTGCCTCCTCATTCTTGAGGCTGTATCAATTTTTGTGTTTACAATTTCTAGATTGTGATTGTTACTAGATTATTGTGTTGTGTTTGCTTGTTTGTTTGTTGTCATCTTAGAGTTTTTCTCTTGTGATTGTTTCTAGAATTTTGTTGTTGATTTTGATTTATACCTTCAAGGGGTACTTTGTATTATTGACTTATCTCTGTATTCATTTTTTTTGTTTGCTATTTATGAATTGTGTTCTTCTTTGCTATATTCTTTTAATTGCTTATTGTGGTTTCTTTTGTTGGCTACCAATTTCTACCTTGGGGGGGGTTTGTAGTTGCCTCCTCATTCTCGAGGTTATATCAATTTTTGTGTTTGCTATTTCTAGATTGTGACTGTTACTAGATTATTGTGTTGTGTTTGTTTGTTTTGATGTTAGGGTTTTTCTCTCGTGATTATTTCTAGAATTTCATTGTTTATTTTAGTTTATACCTTCAAGGTGTACTTTGTATTATTGACTTATCTCTATATTCATTTTTTTGTTTGCTATGTATGGATTTATGGATTATGTTTTTGTTTGCTATATTCTTTTAATCTCTCAAGTTGTCATTAGGCATGTTTTTGGGATTTCATGACCCTAAGAGGTGCTAAATTCTGCATCTACAAAACTTTGAAACACTTTGAAGCCAAAAGAGTGAAGAAATATATAAACTTTGAAACTTTGAGGCAAAAATATCTATAGAGAGATAGATGATCGTAGAGTATCCTAACATGTGGTTGCTTGTTGGAAAGGGAAAATATACAAGGTGAACTTCGATATTGGAGGAGAAAATAGAGATTGTTCTAGATAATTCTAGATTATACAAATATTCTAGATGGTTTTATCATCACTAAGAGATTACTCATATAAGAGTAATCATATACTAGTATTATTTTTGTTTATCATTTGTGTTTTATGTTATATATTTCAAGTATAAGTAAATACTTGAAAATTGATATTCTATTAAAGATCATAAGAGATAACTCATACAAGAGTAATCATACCAGCTGGGTCTATTCGTGAAACTAATGGCTTTAAAAATTGAAGGTGGTCTGCAAGAAGAAGGATGCTATGTCTAAGATGGTAATTGCTAAAATGAAACATAAAAAGGTTTGATAAAGCCGTTTTCAAAGTCTTCTTTTATATACATTTATGATTATATATGACATGTTTTATTTATATATTTCAAGTGCAAAATTATACTTGAAAAATATAAACTTTTTCAGATAAAATTATAAACAATAAGTGTTACTGGTATAGAGTAGCCATATCAGCAAGTTCTACTGGTGAAACTTCCAACTTTAGAAATTGAAAGCGATCAATAAGGGGGATTACATTTTGTTAGAGATGGTAATTGCCAACATGGAACATGGTAGAGGTTAGTATAGATGTTCTTGAGCTATTGACCATTGTTTATGATTATTTATGGTATGATTTATTAATATATTTCATGTAAAATTTTCTTCACATAATCAATGCTAGTTTGTTACATTCACATTCTTCACGGTGGTGGTATATATATGCTTTGTATGGGAGTTTGGCCTTCATTTGATTTTGTCTAAAGAGGTGGAAAGGTTTGTAATCATTTGTCTTGTGCTCTACCCTTTTTACCATTGTCTTATGCTTTATCATGATATTTTGTATATTTGCACATGTGAATGTTGATGGACTTGAACCAGAGTATCCTTATAATTTGGGACAAAACATAATTTCTCTAATTGCTAAGGAAGGGAAGGAACTTCTCTCCACTTGTGGTGGCTCGAAATCAACAAAGTTGGTTAGCTTCTTCCTCTACTTATGTTTTCCTTTTTCAACCCTTTCTATTCAAAGCACATATTGTTAGCTTAATTCCTCATGTTTCTAATTTTGGATGGGGTTTCTTTCACTAGATTTGATTTATGAAATCCTACAAGTTTTTCAATTCCCTTCTCTTCCTCTGTTTGTGTTTTTCCTTTTTCCATCTCAATTTATCCATGTTCTATTTTTTATTGTTTATCGATATTCATTTATGAAATTTGGAATATGATGAAGCTTGAGAAGTTTGGATGCCCTATGGGTTTTAATGTTGTCTAAATGATAGTGATTACAAAATTATTCTTTCTTCAAAGTTATTTTCTCTTAAATGATTGATTACTAGAATGCCTTCCAATTCAAAGCTGTACACATTCATTTTTCATGTTGCTGCTGTTGTTGTTACAAGACTATGATTGGTGTCATATTTTTGAGATTTATTGTGATTGCTTTCAAGTTTGTTTAAGGGGAGGGAGTTGTGGTTGAACCTCCTCTTTTTATGTGGTATTACATGTGTTTGTTATTTCTTAACTGCAATTGTTACTACATTGTTGTGATTGTTTGTTGGAATTTATTTGCCATAATCAAGTTTTGTTTGAAAGTTTGGATTAGGAACATTTTAGGGTTTCCTATGGTGGTGGTTACTAGAATATTGTGATTATTTGTCGTGCTCACTTTTGTTTGCTATCAAGTTGTATTTTGGGGTGGGAGTTTGAAATTGCCTTTCTTTTGAAATTGTTTGGTATTAATGAAATGTGATTGTTCCTAGACTGTCTTGTTCTTCACTCGTTCATTTTGATTTTAGGGTTTTCCTTTTGTGAATGTTTCTAGATTTTGTCATTGTTTGCTGTTGTTTATACTTTCAAGAGGTATTTTTATAATTGGCTTATCATTGTTTTCATAGTGTTTGTTATTCTTAGATTGCGCTATTTGTTCAGTTTGGTTGTTCTTTTGTTTAATGTTAGTTAAAGGTTTGGATGCCCTCAAAGGGCCATAATTTATGTTTGCCTCTCGTTATTGTTTCTATATATTTTTTTTATTGTATATTGTGATTACTTTTGTTTACCATGGAGTTTCTATGATGGGGAGGGGGTTTGTACTTACATCCTTGTTTTAGGTTGTTTTTATTGTATTTGATATTTCTAGATTGTGTTTGCTACTAGAAATATCTATTTGTTCAGTTTGGTTGTTCTTTTATTTAATGTTGGTTAAATGTTTGGATGCCCTCAAAGGGAAAAATTTTACTGATACCCCTTTGTGGTTGTTTCCATATTTTTGTGATTGTATATTGTGATTATTTTTATTTACGATTGTTTGGGGTTGGGGGTTTGTACTTGACTCCTTATTTTAGGTTGTATTCATTGTGTTTGATATTTCTAGATTGTGTTTGTTGCTAGATATATCTATTTGTTCGGTTTACTTGTTTATATGTTTGGATGCCCAGAGATGGCTATATTTTATGATTGCCTCTTGTGGTTGTTTCCATATTTTTGTGATTGTATATTGTGATTAGTTTTTTTACTATGGAGTTCTATGATGGGGATGGGGTTTATACTTGCCTCCTTGTTTTAGCTTGTATTCATTTTGTACTTGTTATTTCTAGATTGTGTTTGTTAGTAGATTTGTTTGTTTGCTCAGTTTGGTTGTTCTTTTGTATAATGATGGTTAAATATTTTGATGACCTTAAAGTGCCATATTTTATGATTGCCTCTTGTGGTAGTTTCCATATTTTTGTCATTGTATATTGTGATTACTTTTGTTAACTATGGAGTTCAACGATGGGGAGGGGGTTTGTACTTGTTTCCTTGTTTTAGGTTGTATTCATTTTGTGTTTGATATTTTTAAATTATGTTTGTTAGTAGATATGTCTGTTTGTTCGGTTTGGTTATTCTTTTGTCTAATGTTGTTTAAATGTTTGGATGCCCTCAAAGGGCCATATTTTATGATTGCCTCTTGTGGTTGTTCATTACTTTTGTTTACTATGGAGTTCTATGATAGGGAGGGAGTTTGTACTTGCCACCTTGTTTTAGGTTGTATTCATTTTGTGTTTGTTATTTCTAGATTGTGTTTATTACTAGACATATCTATTTGTTCCATTTGAGTGTTCTTTTGCTTAAAGTTTGTTAAATGTTTGGATTCCCTCAAGGGCCATATTTTATAATTGGCTCTTGTGGTTGTTTTCACATTTTTGTGATTGTAAATTGTTATTACTTTTGATTATTATGGAGTTCTATGATTTTGAGGGTGCTTGTACTTGCCTCCTAGTTTTAGTTTGTATTCATTTTGTGTTTGATATTTCTAGATTATGTTTGTTAGTAGATATATCTGTGTGTTCGGTTTAGTTGTTCTTTTCTTTAATGTTATTTAAATGTTTGGATGCCGTCAAAGGGACATATTTTATGATTGCCTCTTGTAGTTGTTTGCATATTTTTGTGATTGTATATTATTATTACTTTTGCTTGCTATGTTTTTCTATGATGGGGAGGGGGTTTGTTATTGCCTCCTTGTTTTAGAATGTCTTCATTTTGTGTTTGTTATTTCTATATTGTTTGTTAGTAGATCTATATGTTTGTTCGATTTGGTTGCTCTTTTGTTTAAGAGTGGTTAATATTTTGGATACCCTCAAAGGGCCATATTTTATGATTACCTCTTGTGGTTATTTCCTTATTTTTGTGATTGTCTATTGTTAGTACTTTTGATTATTTTGGAGTTTTATGATTTGGAGGGGGTTTGTACTTGCCTCCTTGTTTTAGTTTGTATTCATTTGGTATTTTTTATTTCTAGATTGTGTTTGTTACTAGATATATCTGTTTGTTCCGTTTGGTTGTTCTTTTATTTAAGGTTTGTTAAATGTTTGGATTCCCTCAGAGGGCCATATTTTATGATTGGCTCTTGTGGTTGTTTCCATATTTTTGTGATTGTATATTGTGATTACTTTTGTTTACTATGGAGTGTTAGGATCGGATTTGACCAAGAGGGGGGGTGAATTGGTTAGATAAAATTTTTGCAACGTTAAAAGCGTAAAGCAGAGTATGAAGAAAATGGACAAAGTGGTTTATCCTGGTTCGGTCCTCTCTGACCTACGTCCAGTCCTCAGAATCCACTGAGCTTTTCAAATCCACTAATCTCAACAGATTACAACCAATCCGAAGAAGGACTCTCCCCCTTACTAACTCAAACTAACCCACTGACACTTTTGCTCGTGTCTCAACTCACTCAAGATTCTCCAACCTTGAGTATCTCTTACAATATCAATGAACTACAAGTATATTCTCCTCTCTGAGAATTGAATGATAAACACTGAAGCTCTTAAATATGAGAATATGAAAACAGAGTAAGAAATAGAAGAGTAATGAGTTTTCCGTGCGCGTTCTCTGCTCTGTTCTTCGTTCTTCACAGCTTTGCCTTTTATAGATGCGGAGAATTAAAATGCCGTTGGAGTCAATCAAGTTTCCGTTAGACTTACTGCTTAGAATTTGTCCGTTGAAGCTCCTTTCTGATCTGGCAAAGAGATTAAATAAATGCTGCATGAACAGTACAATAATTTGAAATCTGTATAATGCTTTCTGACAACGTTGCACAACTGTCGGAAACTAAACTCGAGTTTTCCTTTCTCATAACTCAAGTTCTTGGAAATTTTCAACGTAAAAATCTTCAAAATTTTTGTTGTAACTCGAGTTTTAATAAGAGTTTTGATAAAACTTGAGTTACAAAACTTGAAACTCGATTTTCAGAGGTTACTGGAAGTCACGCTGCGAAGTACTCTTCGAAACTCGAGTTTCAGTATGCAAAACTTCAAGTTTTGATACTTCTCAAATCATAACTTTCATATGAAACTCGAGTTGCCTTGAGAGTTTTGAGTTACAACGTGTTTTCTCTTCGAAACTCGAGTTGTCCTTCATAAAACTTCAAGTTATAGGATTTTCAAAACATAACTTTTATATGAAACTCGAGTTGCACTGGAAGTTTTAAGTTTAAAACAAGTTTGCCTCTCGAAACTCGAGTTCTGGCTTACCAAACTCGAGTT